>NW_017547342.1:900734-912751 GCF_001854935.1 Bemisia tabaci
AAATTGCAAATTCCTCGCACATGTAACATCTCCATTGGGCCAAAATGCACCGATATCAATACCTCATATGTTACTTGGTTCCTCGAAAATTCTCCTCTTGGACTTAGCCTAAAAGTGTGGACACTTTTTAGCCTCCGGCGAAACCTAGAGTCTATACGGCTTCGCCGCACGACTAAAAATCAAAAGAAATTTAGTGTTGTTGAGATCTTTAGAGAATGCGCTGCCTTGTAGTAAAAGAAAAAGATGTATTATAGAACCTTGATTATTTGGCTCGATGTGTCAATGGCCGGAACAGTTAGTGAAACATTTAGATAATGGACTACTAAACTGGTATAAAATTAAGCATCATTTCATCAGAATTAGGGTAAAGGAGCAGGTAAAAATTTAAAAAACTGACACAAAGAAAAAATAAAACACTCCGCCTTACCTCATGAATCATTTCTACATGATGTTTAGTGGCTACAAATACGACAGTTAAACTTCCTGGTTTGATAACTTTCTTCAAAATGCATATTAGTGCAGCAAGTTTATCTTCGTCCCGACAGTTATAGAAATTGCACTCTAAAGTATCTGGAAGCTTATTATCAAGATCTAATCTGTGAATTAGAGCAAATAAAAAAATTCTAAGAATTTGATTAAGTTAAAAAGAGGACCTAGCACTGGGAGAAATCAACTCTAGGTTCTGACTATTACAACTCTGTCAACATAATTCATCCAAAAAGCTACAATAGACTTTTTTTGGTGTAAGTTTTCTAACAGAGTGCTCTTAGGCATCCATAAACAGTAGAAACATTGGATTGTGATTTCACCAGGTCCAAAACATTACAGAATTTTCAACACGAAAGTAATTAACACCCTGTCAGGGTGGTGGTACTAACGTATAAAACCAAAAGTAAACCAAGAAATAATTACTACACTGATGGTTTATTTATTTCAGATCTGTTGGTGCCCCATTAAATGAACTTTTAACAATTAAAAATTTAGTTTTTTTACTCCAATAATATTCTGAAATTTTTTCTCTGACAAAAATTTTGGATGATAGATGTAGGTCAGAGTAAAGATTTATTTCTCTGATTTTATTCTGAGATTATTTCAAAATAAATGAGAGGGAAAAAAAGCAATGTTGAAGACTAAATATGCTAGGAGCTACGGAAAAGTATTATGAAAGCAAAGCTTTGACAAAATTCAATTTAAAAAAATCTGAAACAAGTAATATCAATGAAATATTTTGGGCTGAGAACTTTTAATCAATAAACTTTCACAAAAAAAAAATTGTGTGCGTAGGTCAAGAGGGAGAAAGTAATGATATAGAAATAACCTCTTGTGAATTCTTACCGAATAAGAACTGGATTTGACAAACCAGCACGAGTAAAATGAACGATTACTTTTGGTAAAGTTGCTGAGAACAACATTGTCTGTCGAATGTCTGGTAATCGGTGAAGGATTTCTCTCATCTGCTCGCCGAAACCCATTTCAAATAGACTGCAGTGCAGAAAGGAAAAAAAGATTTAAACACGAGACAGAAAAACGATAAAAACTAAATTTCATCAAAATTAAAGGAACCATCCTGATCGACAAATTTTAGAACAAGAGGAACAATGATAAAACTATCTTGTTGGATTTTAGTACAGTAATAGTTTAAACACCCGCTAATTTAGTTGACAAGTAATGTTTTTCTTACTGTACCCTTGCTTTTTTCAAGCTATTCTACAGCTATCTCTTGGTTTTTAATGTTAATTATGCATTTCCTACGATCCGTTTTCCACAAATTATTAAGTAACAGAGGCAAAACTGTACTTCACTCCCTTACATTGCAGTGTAGGATTTTTACACGTTAAAATTTACTTCGGACAGCAATCACTAATCAACAAAAAAAAGCAAAATATTACCAAAATCAGAGCACGGACTATTCAAAAATGCATTCAACATTATAATATTTCTGAGGTGGCTGATAGGCAAATTCAAAACTTATTTATTCCTGTTTCTCAGTCATAGGCTGATCATCGGGTCATTACTTTGGATGCCTTCAAAACAATGCACCTCAGTAGAACATCAGTGAGAATCTGTATAAAATGTGCTCTTTCTAATTGAATCAGGACGTGCGAAAACCGCTAATGTCCTGATTCAATGTCCGTAATTTTTTGAGTTGATAATACTTTTCAGAGTTGGATGCAACCACCAGATCCGCGTTAATACTCATCTCCGTGTTATCTTAATCTCGAAACGAGTCTTTCATCACTTTTATGGCTGTAACAACTCTTTAGAGGTATTATCAACTCAAAAAAACTAAAGACAGGAAAGTCGGACATTAGCGGTTTTGAACGTCCCGATTCAATTGGCAATGAAGATTAAGGAAATACTTTCGAAAGATGACCTTGGCAAAATTCATATTCCGAACCGTTGGTAACCAAGACAACTGATTGGAAGACAGCCTGTAGATAAAAAGCTCTATTGATCTAAAAACAAGACAAAAATTCAAGGAAATATAAATAATCATCCCAAAAATACGTGGACTGCTGCTGCAATTAAAGGACTAAAATAATGCTGGATAAAATACTTTAGTTCTATTTTAAAATTATTGACCAAGCTATCGATCAATACCTGCATTATCTTAGTCTGTTGATGATGAACAAAATTGTAGTAATTTTAGGGAAAAATTTCATCAAACAAAAAAATACTTCGAAATTTTTCTCAGGAATGTATTTTAGGTTCCAAGATCATAAATTTTGATCTTGATTAAAACGGCAGCATTGGTCCGCTTATTTTTGGAACAACTTTTGAGTTCTACTAATTGAATTTCTTACCGATCAGCTTCATCAAAAACCACAAATCGAACATTTTTCAGACTTAAATTCATCTCGACAATCAAATGTAAAAATCTACCAGGAGTTGCGATGATACAGTCGGGTGAGGAGTGAATAGTGGAAAATTGCGTGTCCATTGAGTCTCCTCCCAAAATCAAAACGGCTCGTAAATCCGTAAACCGACCAAGGTCTTTGAAGAATTTAAATGTCTAGAGAAAAAAATAATTTCCAATTAATTATCATAGTAGCACAAAATAAGAGAGTGTAAATCAGTATTTTTTTATTTTATTTCTTACAGCCAGGAAAACTGGGCAGAGCCTACTTCAGCTGCTTATCCATACTGGTTTTTGAATTTTTAGGGAATACATGAAGCTAAAAGGATTTGTTTCAGCTCGTCACTTCTGTGAAAATTTGTCACCCTACCAGGGTTCCAACCCAAAAGTTACAGACCTGCAGTCAAAAATGCTGACCACTAGTACAAACTAGCTGACACCGACATAAATCTTCTTACTTAATAAAATACTTGCCGGTTAATTCAGTGCACCGCCTATCAGGTTACATCTAGATACATTTTGATAAGCTGTAAAAAAATTCTGCTAGCGACGAGAAGTTACGTGGAATTTTTTTAAAATACCCGAGAATAAATTTCAAATGGGGAAATAAGCTTTTATACAAATGAAACTTATGATGCCATAGACAGACAGCTTCCTTCATTAGACAGGCTGACAAAAGAAAGAAGTAAAAAAACCTATGGAATTTCTACCAACTGCTCTCCTGGCTGCCCTGCAGTTTATGCTACAGCTAACTCTTTCCTAAATGTGTTAGATGACACGACTGTTTCATGATCAATTTGTGTTAGATCCGAAATATTCATAATATATAGATAATTCATCCCCACCGCTTTTCCAACAGAGAGCTCTTCATACAGTCACTTTATCACAGGACTGTTGACTGGCAGGTTGCTTTTCCTTCGGAAACGATTCATTACCCTTCAAGGATCAAGGTTTAAAAACAAAAGCGAGTAATGATCAGTAGTGCCTATTAGAACTGGGGGAAGAAAAGAAGAGACAAAAGTCACATCAGTCTGGATGTATCAATCATCAGTTGGCCCATTGGTTAGCATGTAAATATCTGTTGAGTGGTGCAATTTTTGGATGTGACATTTGTCTCTCCTTTTCTTTCCCCAGTTCTAGTGGAGAGAACTCTGACTTAAGGCAAAGTAAACACGGTAAAATTTTTATCAGAGATGGCAATAAAAAGCACCTTTAATAAGTGAATCTGATGTCATCGCGAGAGAGAACACAATTACAATGAGCAATAATGATGTACACTTACCTGAATGGCTAATTCTCTTGTTGGGGATAAAACCAAAGCGCGAACTCCATTTGCACTATGCATCTTCAATTTTTCAAACATTGGAATAAGGAAACAGGCAGTTTTCCCACTTCCTGTTCGTGCCATAGCAACAACATCTTTACCATCTAACACTTGTGGAATGGCCTGTTAAAATAAAAATTGATCAGTGCGTTTTCATCGCCAACGAAGATAAAGTAAGTAAGGTAAAACTCTGAAATTTAGCGATTTAAATCTTTCAAGCACAATGACAAAAAAAAACTATGGTCTTTGTAAAACAACCCACTTTTGAATGGTAAGGGACCAAAAAAAACATTACTCTGTAAATGCTTGCAACTTACTTGATAATGCAGTCAAAGCAAAGAGTAAGATTTGATCCACTTCTTTAAAGTAGTCGGCAAAAATTAAAGATATTGGGCATTACTTGCACTCCCCAGGATTATCTAAAAATACATTTCCCCCAAAGTAATCACAAATTGATGTGATAAATTACCTGTCTTTGAATAGGTGTCGGAAAATTATAGCCTCTCTTGACGATTCCTCTTAGAACATTAGAGCTAAGACCCATTCCTTGAAAGCCCTGCGACTTCTTTTTCTTCTTGGCTCTGCTGCTGGACTTGGATGCTGGTTCATCCAGCTCAAAACCAACAACTTTTTCCTCCTTTGCAGACATCTGTGGAAATTCAAGAACCTATATTAGCCAAATTTATTGAGCTAAACAAAAATCTACTGATCAGATTATTTTTGAGCCAAAGTACTTTTTGTATGGTTACTTCATGCACAATCATTCCATACTACCATGTACATAACGGTGGACTATTGCAGTAGGTGACACATAAAGTTGTTTCACAATAGGAATCAATATGTTGATTAAAAAGGGCTGTTTTACTTGAAAATCTCTCTGTGAGAAGAAAGAAAAACCAATAACATACTTATTGTTCCCCTCTAAAATTAGAGGTGTTATAGGTGTGCCCTTCTATGTTCTAGAATGAAATGAAAAATTCCCTTAATGATTCCAAGTATTCGGGAAAAGTATGTACGTCTGTCCATGATAACCAAGCCGTAAACGCTCATTCCTTCCATGAAGATAAGCTGTTAATTTTGCAATATACAGTCTTACTTCAGGGAGTTATTTGACTTAAATAATTTGGTCAAAAAGAGAGAGTGAAAAGAATGTTCAAGAAAGGATTTCAACAAATCCAGCATTGACAAATTAAGCAATGAAATATATCGCTGCACACTCAATTCAGCAAAGTTTTAGGTATAGGGATTGGGCTCATGGGCAAGGCCGCTCGAATTAATTTTGTTCTACTTACAGTTGAAAGATTAGGAATACTTCTTCAAAAATTGCAATGAATCATTACGAAAAGAACTGGGATACAAGTAAATTTTCTTGGACAAATGACAAAATTGATTTCACACACGTGTGTACATATTTTGATGGAGAGGAGAAGAAGTCTGAAGAAGTTGAGTGAACAGATTGGCCCAGATATTCCGGACCACATTTCACCAAAAACTGCTGTTTGTCAAACCGCCGTCAACACCTACCAAGCGGCGAGTAGGCCTTCGGCCGTACTCGGCAATCTTCGTAGCCAATCAGGTTGCCGCTCGCCGCCCGTAATCTCAGTAATCTCGAAGATGGTTCGGCTCCTACACCTACACCACCCTACCCTACCCACCCTACATTTTTCAAATTTTGGCTGGCATTGGCATTCGGCCTGATTCTCCCTTCCTCTTTTCCGTAATTAATAACAATAAAAAATTCATTTAGTCATTGTTTAGCGGCACCTTGTCCAATTTGTGCCTAGAGCCTACAACTAGGCAAGTTTGGACGTTACCTTTTGAACATTTCATCCCTTCCCTTTGAATACTCTTCACATATCACATGGGACCTTTATCTGCATATTTACTTGGCTTTTTTCGTAAAGGATCTTTTAAGAAGTAAATTCTCTCGATAACTTATTGGGGATGGTCAAGTTACCAATTAGAGCCAACCATTCCATGCCATTATTATTACAGGACAATGTTTCTTTCCTATAATTTGGTAGGCACCGTAAGAATTATACGTAACCTCAGTATTTGATCCGTGCCTTAAAAAATGAGCCACTTGTGGCAGAACCATCTTGGTGATGTTCTATAGGAATTTTAACCTTATTCTATTTTTTCAGCAGACGAACCTCACATGGTTACTTGTAAAGTCTTGCTTCATTTTCCTTGAGTTCTACTTAGTTTAGTGCCAAACAACAAGAAAATTCATGGAGAAACATGCCTTAAAGGTGATAGTTCCCCCTCATACTTACTGTCAGAGTTCCGATGGAAAAAATTTTGTTGTCATAGGTAAATACGGTTTCCATTGTTTCTTCAGCTGCTAATAGACAACTATGCAGGTTTGCTGGAGAATTTGGTGACTGCTAGGATTGTTAATTGGTATCTCCGAAGTTTGGTTGTTATAGCTACACTTGAAGCATTGGCTTCAACGCAACGCAAAACCAGAACCTTGGAGAGACCAGAGAACATCCATAAGAAAGTAAGTGAGGAGCAAGGTATACCTATCATTGTACATCCATCTAGTTTTCACAACTACCGTTACTGGAGATTTAGGATTCAGATTTGCACATCAACCAATAAGTTTTTCGCCCCATCATCTTGAGATAGAGGCTGCCATGCAAGGCGCAGCCAGGTAGTCCAATGCTCATGGCAAGGCGCAACCAGGTGCCAGGTAGTCCAATGCTCATGCCACTCAATCAACACAAATATTATCCTAACTTACTACAAAATGGCTTGTTTCTTCTCTAACAATGGAACCGGAAAATGTTACTTTAGACGCGCAGGAAACTTCTTTGGTCGAGATGAAGAAAGAAACGTAAATGAAGAAATGAGTCCGGAACATCTCGACCGGTAGGTACAAGGTCCGTACAGGCCGCTTTGTTTACTTTAGGAGTCCGGAGTATCTCGCTCCAATTTCACTTGAAACCACAATGAACAGATCAACGCGGTAACTGATATCTGATTTAACGAAATGGATAGATGGATGCGGACGAAAGTTCTTTTGTCGAGGTGAAGAAACGATAACGCTGAGAAAATTAGTCTGGAACATCTCGACGAGATCTGCCAGATCTGCTTTGTTTATGTCCGGACTATGTCGCCGTTTGTTTGTTTACATTAGGAGCGAGTTTGACACCGATGACAGATTTTGGTCTTTGATGAGAATTTGGTCTGGAATATCTGGGCCAAACGCAAAAACCCTGTGGAACGCAAAAACCGAAGAGGTTTGAGATTTGAGAGGTTATGTTATTTTGTTGTTGGCTACGTCATGAGTAAGATTTAAAATGGCGGTACAAAGTTGTCAGCTTATGCTTTTAAATATATATTTTTTAAATTTGTGCATTTAAATTTTATCAAAATTTAGCAGCACTGAAGTTATCACCTTGACGTTGAAACGTATTATTTTTATCTTACCCCCATTCTTCGTTCTTTTCATCCCCCCTCTTCATTGAATTTTACGTTGATTTACGTCACCTACTCTACTATACTCTTCCCTCTTCACTTCTTCAGCTTCCTTGCTTGCTATGCAGTTATTGTATTGCACCATTGATTGCCATTGTGAATTGTGCATCATCTTTCAGTCTATTCCATTGTCCGTGTATCTGTGTACGTGTAGTAAGACTGTTATTACCTACAGAGATTTGTTGTGTGCATCCCCGTTTCAGCTCAAAGGTACTTCATTTTCATGTACTTACTCTTATGATTCTATTTCTCTTTGGTTTTATGTGTCTTCGTCCAATGTCCTTGGCATCCAATAAGGATGTAATTCAAACAAGTGTCCACCAGGCCTAGATGACCCAATGAATGAGGAAATCATGAGATTATTATCAACCTAAGCTTTAGCATCTTTTTTGACTTTTACCTAAATTAGTGCAGCTTTATCTGTTCAAGTACGGTTCAAGTACCGAAGTGTGCAGAGGGCACCATGAGTGAGTTTGTGGAGCAGTCCAATCTCTGAAATTTCTCCGCACCCATAGGTACATCCCTTGCAATGCTTTACATTCTTCAAGGAGAGAGCATTCAGTGTATCAATTATTTTGCTTCTTTTAACCTAGTATGAAAGTAAAGCAAGTGTAAAGGTGTGCTCTTAGTACAAGATAAGATACGGAAAGGTTCATCGTCAAAATATTACAATTAAAAATTATGACAAAGTCACAGACATAGAATAATGATGCTTCACAATCAGAAGCAAAACTCCCGTAAGAACGCGCTGAAGCAAACCCCGCACTTGCTTACTATGATGCCACGTTGTGCGTTCTTGAAATGAGTGCTGCGGGACGTTTAAATTTCGAACCGAATCGGAGACCCTGATCGCACGGGCACGCATTTGCCAAATGTAAACAGTACTGCACTAAATATTCTTCTTCTTCGCTTCAACTTTCTATCCCAGTTTCGCTTGTGATTGCGAAGCATTATTATTCTATGGTCACAGATTCAGCTTCTGAGTAAACAACAAACATTAATAATGTATAATAACAGTATTTGATTAAGTGTATTCCTAAGGATGTACATCCTCAAAAATTCATTGAACGCCATAGTATGCCTTGTCCGTCAGAAGGACTTTTAAGGCACATTCAAGTAAAATAGATTCAGTCATAAATCTGATTTCTTCTGGAACGCGGTTGTACATTTTTATGCATTGCTGTTTAGCATTTTTTTCATTGGATTCTACAGATGAAATGAACATCCGAATTTCTTTAACCTTCAAAATCCCGATTAAATCTATAAAACTGCATATTATTGTTGACAACTTCATATACTATGCTGGAATATCGACATCATATTGCACTGACCTTTGCCATGGGATTAACAATCCTCAAGTTGCAACCATCTCCCTTATTTTCTCCATGCCCCCCCCCCCCCTATTAGGAAGCGAAATCAACCTCATCCAAACAACCTAGTATCTCAGAATAGAACCATTGGGTATCGAATTATTTAACCTCTTGATCAGTCTATTTCAAGCATTCACTAACTTCTAAGAGTTCATTCTTCATCTAAGTAAGAACTTTTATGATTCTGTCAAAAAATGATTTTCATGCAGAAGAAAAAGGGACTTTCACTGGAGAAACTGTTATTTTGACCTTCAAAGTTTTCTCACTTCCTCTCTAAATTTCATTGTTTTTCAATTTTCATATTTCATATTTCAATTTTTTTCTCTTTTTAAATATTTCAGAGTCCTGCCTCTCACGAAGTCTTGAACCAATAATCATTCCTGGCCAGGCATCTGATTCATCAATCGAGAGGATCCATCATCCAGCTGATCAATTCTTTATTCAAGTGGTCTAAGTATCAACAATCAACTATTTATTCAAGTTGTTCAGTTATCAAAAGCTAAGGCACACCTTTCTCAACTTGAATTCGATGGGTTTAATCATCACGACAATCAGATGTCTACCTTGGATCATTCAGGGTGTTTCTTTATTCAAGCAGCCCCTTCATCCAAAACTGTGGAAATTAACAAGTTACCTTTCACACACATGTGTAGCGAACATTTGTGTCAAAATGGGAGATTGATTCCTTTATTGTCTTCTCCTTATCGGTTGACTAATTCTTTTATTCAAGTGATTTTGCTCTTATGGGCCCCATATGAAGTATCATAGTGTATAAACATTGTCGGACAGTTTATTTTCCTGAACTTGAAGTTGTATTATGTGATGAATGTGTTTATGTAACGTAGTTTTAAGCAGGACGCACCAATGTTGGTACCGTGATGTCGTTTCATCATGCACTTTCTATATGTAGCATATCTAAATCACCCACAAATCCATTGGCACATTATTTTTAAGTTTAAATAAGGTGGTTCCCCTCTTTATGATTCTGAGCTCTCTAATACCTCAGCTGGATGTTTTAGGCAGCTAAGTTGTATTTTTTTATCTAAAATTTCATGTAATACTCTGTCAACATGGCACTCTTGACTGAAAAATTGTCGCTGTGGTAATGACGACCTATTAGGGAAAAAATTTTTTGCACCTACTTTAGGCAATGTTCTCTCCTGGATAAGGTCACGTACCATTAAGTAAAAAGGCACTAGATCAGCTAACAAATACATTTTATTGCCATTTTACAATATGTATTTTACCTAGGAGAAAGTTACTTTAAATAATGAATTGACAGCCATAAGCTGGCCAAAAATTCGTTTTTTGCCAAAGTATGTTTTATAACTTTTTCATTCACTAATTTCAGCCTATTGAGGAGAAGCTGTATTTTTGTCTCATGCATCTGTCCTTAGTGTGTTTCAATTTCTCATTTTTTATGCAACTCAAATAAAAGTAACCTTTATACCACTGGAAAACGTGTCCTTTTTTTGATTTATTCTGTCTGACAGAAAATGTTCCTAAGGTACCCAGATGTTAACTAAGACCTGAAGTAAGATTTTCAATTTGGCCTGACCAGGATCTTCGGTTGGTGAAAATAGGATTTCTAGTTTGTCCAATCAGGATTTTTGGCTGTTTCAACTGAAATGTTAAGTCAAAGTGCCTGTTTCAATTACGACTATTAAATTCTTTCTTTTTAATTAACATGGTCCTGAACTGTACCACATTATATTTTTGCACTAATAAATAAGATAATACTTTTTTTTCAGCAGCCATAAATTGTACCACATGAAAGCATAAATCCCTAAATAAGTACCTTTTACATACCCATATCGACGGAGGAACTACCAAACCACGTATCTCGTATGCGGTGTTTAAAAATCTCCACTCCCATTTAATTTTTTGAAGGAGAACAAATCAATAACATTTCTTGATATTTTTATAGAGTTTTCTTTGCATACTGGAACAAACATGGGAATTTTCAAGAAATGACGTTGAGCGGTTTACCATTTAAAGAATGAAGTATAACAGCAAGTCTACAACAGCGTGAATCAAGATACCTTGTCTGGGGGTTTCACCGTCGATATATAAAATTGGTCCCACAAATCACTTTGCTAATTGGCTTATGGTATATTGTCTGATAGTTACATACTATATTTTTAAATTCAATTTTTTTCATAAAGAACCGAAATATTTAATTATATTTGAATGAAGAATTGCTAATTCCTGTACCGCTGAGATTTGGATATCCAGCATTTCCGGAAGTGACCATTGAACGACTTTGCCGCTTTCGTCATTCTTAGATCAGAAAAGGTTAAGGCCGCAGCCCACATTTTAGGACGGCAACGCTGTTATATATTTAAACAATCCAAGCATCATGCAGAAAATTGACAGTGCCGCGCTAAAAATCAGTAATAGTTTACAAGCAGGCAACGCTGGAATTCAGTAACCAGCCGAGAGAAACCCGCAAACTTTAACCGCCCTTTGTCAGTGTCGAAAACGACGATCGCTAAAAAATTTCATTTCATCTCCTGGACGGTTGCAACTATTCGAGCTCCACGGATGTCCGTGTTGCACACGCACAGGAATTGAAGGCATTTTGACTGTCCAGGCACTCACCACTTCATACGCGACGCGGCGCACAGTAAATCGAGTTAATAGGAGAGGTCGTCGGACAAAATTTGGAAACTGTAAAAGCTTATAACTCCATTTATATAAAATTTTGAGGCTCTAAAAGTGGTTCCATCGATTTCCTCGTGAAATTTTCAACTGGTTGCGCCCCTTAAAATTTGAAATGTGATGAAATAAACATCATGCTTTGCAGTTTTAGTCAAAAATGTTATGTCCGACTTCTCTGATTGACTCGATCCACCGTGCGGCGGGCGCCAAAGGCGGACTTCCTGCGAAGATCTAATTAATGGTGGCAGGCCCGGACCTAGGGCGTGTGCAGGGCGTGCGGCGCACACGGGCGCCAGTCTTTGGGGGGCGGGGGCGCCACGAA
>NW_017547342.1:912766-923737 GCF_001854935.1 Bemisia tabaci
AAAAAGGGAAGAAAGGACAAGGGGAAAAAAGGAAAAGGAAACAAGGTTGGGCAGTGAAAGCAAGGAAGAAGGGGGGAAATGGAAGGAAAAAGGAGGCAAGAAAAGTGAAAAGAGAGTCACGAGAAAGGGGGGGGGCATAAAAACCATAGACAAAATATAAAGAGAATTGCCGTCTAAAGGTAAATTTTCAGGACAAAAACTCCACCTGGTCCAGTGGTCCATAGACGGTCAGGCGCCCCTTGACCCTAAATTTGCGGCTGTACAGAAATACAAGAGAAGGCATGTAGTAAGGGGGCGCCATAAATCCATCGAACAGGAGCCGACATAGCATTTTAGGCCATCTTGGATTTGAGAATTTTCAAAAATCGACTAAAAATTCGAGTTTCCCGTCGAAAAATCCATCGAACAGGGGCCGAGATAGCATATTAAGCCATTTCGGATTTTCGAATTTTGAATTTTTTTTAATTTTGACAGATTTTGATTTAAAACGCGTGATCCCCAAAATCGAAGCTCAGATTCGGATTCCTCGTAAAAAATCGATGCGATTTCATGTATCATACCCTGACACCGAATTTCAGGTAAATCTATCGAACAGGAGCCGAGAAGGCATTTTAAGCCACTACAGTCATTTCGTATTTTTGAAGTTGAAACATTTTACTTAAAACGCGTGATACCCAAAATCGAAGTTCAGATTCGGATCCCTCGTAAAAAATCGATGCGATTTCATGTATCATACCTTGACACCGAATTTCAGGAAAATCCATCGAACAGGAGCCGAGATGGCATTTTAAGCCACGTCATTCATTTCGGATTTTTGAATTTGGAAAATCTAACTTAGAACGCGTGATACCAAAAATCGAAGGTCAGATTCGGATTCCTCGTTAAAAATCGATGCAATTTCATGTATCATACCCGAGCATAGCGCGAAGGGAAGAGACGTAACGTAGACATACTGATTCGAGCATATGAATGCAACGTGGCAACATGGGTAGTGCTCAGTGGGTCAGCGGAGGAGGAAGAATAAGAATTTATTGTGAAGGAATTCCTCGCGACGAAACCGAACGCTTGCCGACGCTTAGTGGCGCCTCCCCGTTCGGTTTCACTCGGGCGACAGGCGGCGGCGTAGTTCAAAGTGGAAGTACGACAGAATCTATACGCGTCGTTAAACCTTTTTCCTTCACGCTATTCTAACATATGATACATGAAATCTCATCAATTTTTCACGAGGATTCCGAATCTGAGCTTAGATTTTGGATATTACGCGTTTTAATCTAATTAAAATCTTTAGAGAATTTACAGAATTGTCCTTGAAAATTGATCACACATTAGCGTTTTTTTACGTCATTAAACCTTTTTCCTTCACGCTATTCTAACATATGATGCATAAAATCTCATCAATTTTTCACGAGGAATCCGAATCTGATCTTAGATTTTGGATATTACGCGTCTTAATCTATTTAAAATCGTAAGAGAATTTACAGAATTGTCTTTGAAAATTGATCACACATTAGTGTTTTTTTTACGTCATTAAACCTCTTTCCTTCACGCTATTCTAAAATGTGATGCATGAAATCGCACCAGTTTTTCACGAGGAATCCGAATCTGAGCTTAGATTTTGGATATTAGGTACGCGTTTTAATCTATTTAAAATCATAAGAGAAATTACAGAATTGACCTTGGAAATTGATCACACAGTAGTGATTTTTTACCCCGTTTTTCTTCTACGTTCACGTAATGAAATTAGATCAACGGTTGACTCATCGACTAGTCTAGCCTAACCCCCCAGAATCGGTCTAAAGGGCGAACGATTTTATCAGATATAAGATGTGCGGTCCTAGTTTCCGGGCAATGGACCACTAGACAAGGTACGAATTTCAGCATTCTGATACATGTTTCTTTACCAAAATTTCACGTAAAACACGACGCGCACAACGAAAATCGCCGAAATCAACTCCTTCCGAAGATATTTAATGATTCTTGATGCGTGAATTGAAACCACCCGCTCATGAAAACTCAATGCTCTACGTGATTCACATCGCGCGCCAAACGTTATTATGACAATATCTGCAATTTAAAAATCTGGCAACCTCAATCTTGACGCTTTGGCTCAGCTATAGCAAATTACTTATAGTTTGAAAAACACCTGGTGGGAAATGAAAATTGCTCGATTGAGAAGCTTGCTGAAACCGTTGTAGTGCGCGATTTGACTCACGTAGAGCTTTGAGTTTCTTGTGAGCGGACAGTTCAAATTCTTCGTAACCAATGTGAAATAAAAACGTTAATATCTCCTTTAGGAGTTGATTTTAGTAATTTTCGTTGCGCGAATCGTGTTCTTCGTGAAATCCTGGTCAAGAAACATGTATTAGAATGCTTAAATTCGTACCTTGTCTAGTGGTCCATTGCGGTTTGATGGAAGCTGCGATAAGGAGAAACGGAAGATATGCGAAACTCGGGCGGATATTAAGTGAGAAACCAGGTAGGGGAAAGGCTTTCTTCCCGAAAAGTTAGTGCTCGGGCCAACTTACATGGTCACTGGAGCATTGTACATGTACAGCAGGTTGTGGGAAACTATTTTTTTGCAGCAACAACCAATTGGATCGCATTTTGCAAAAAGGAACTAAGAGCATTTCAATGTTGCTAGGATTGTGCAACTTAGGCACATTCTTTGCAAAAAGTAAACTTCGCGACGGTAATTTTCGTCTTGAATTCATAGTTTATTGGGAGTAGAGGTGCAACTAGTTTAGATGCTCGTTTATGTTCGCAAGGTTAGCGACATTGGAATGCTCTTAATGGTGGAGCCCGTTTAATTCCTCGTTTATGATGAGTACTTCAAAGACAGGTGATTGGTATATCCTAGATACTCTGGCACAAAAGCGTAGGACCCGAGTACCTCTTGCTCTTTAGTTTTGATACCACGATGCGCTGAGCACGATTTGTAGAGCAGCCAGACGTTCATGTCTAAAGGATGCCCCCGTTGTTCTGATAACTTAAGAGTTGAAGGCATTTTGCCACTTCAGATCCTCGCAGTAAATTCCGCCTCTCACAGTGAAACAAGTCTTTCAGAGACGTAGGATATGAATTTTTTGACTATACCTATAAGGTATAAATAAACTGAAAATTTTAATGTTAATTTCGCCATGAGCGTTTGTATTATGGCACGCATGAGAATACGTGTCATTCTCATTGCTCGAAAAGACTAAAGAATGTCGTTGATAAACATAAAATCGATACAAAGGGGTACACTCAAAGCTTTGACCCTGCGATGGATTAGGGTTTCGGCTGTGCTGTATTTAAGCTTTCGCGTGCAGGGACGGATTAAGGGGGTGGTCACATGGGCCGCGGCCCATGGCGGCAAAATGTACCTAACAGGCGGCAAATTTTGCAATTTTTTTGAATGTAGGCATCAAAAAAAGAGGAAAAATCGGATTCAGAAAATAAATTACAAACGAGGAGAGGCGACAAAATCTCTCATTTCCTGAGAGTAAAAGTATAGTAATTTCTAATTTTGTCGTCTTTCGGTGATACAAGAGATATCACCTTTAATTAGTCGAGTTAAGAGAGAAACCAAACACGCAATTTGGCCTGGAACGGAGCGGCGCGGCGGTCGGCATGAAACGCATAGCGCCTACAAGACTGCACGAATACTTCACGTAGTGCGTCGAACACACTGCGGTCGGCTTGAAACACATAGCGCCTACAAGACTGCATGCATACTTCCCGCATTGCGCCAAACAGTGCGGTCAGGGATGGTCGGCGTGAAGCGAAACGTGCGTTGTGCGTGAAGTATTCGAATACTTCACGCATTGCTCCAACTCGGCGCGACGGCGGCGGAAGGTAAATTATGTTTGTTCTTTCATAATTTGTTTGTTCGTTTTTTATAAGTGGAAGGCCTTGTCCAAACAGGGATGGTTAACGGAACTGAACTTTTGTCAGTGTTGACAGGGCTTTCACAAAAAAATGTGCCCAACACAAGTAAACGCGTCTCGTACACCCCTCCATCTCTCCCACCGGCACGTTCACTTGATGGTTTTTATAGATCGTATTCGACAGATCACACAGGTGAGATTATATTGATATCGATTGATTCAATATGTAACCACAGCCTCAAAAGTCAATTTAGAAATCTGAGGTAACGGGTCTTATGTGATCGAATTTTTATTCTCTCGAGTGCCAAATGGACTGCATTTTGCAATTTGGAACTATAAATTCTGGCCCGGTTTAAAAACAACATATGTGCCATTAGTTTCCCTGTGCACATAAGTGTTTTTTCAGATGAGCCAGAATTTATAATTCCAAATTGCAAAATGCAGTTCAAATGGCAATGAATAGTGAAATTGTTAGGAATTTTCTCATTTTCTGCTTTTCCAAATTAAATCCTAAAATTTTTGTTTGAGGTAATGTTCTATTGTTTTGAACCAAATGATACATCGAACCACTGTTGAATACGATCCATTGATATTTCAAAACGAATGAGAAGGGGCGAAAAAATACAGGCGGCCCATGGGCGGCAAGTAGGTAAATCCGGCCCTGTACGCGTGTCAAAGAATGTCGCGTTGATAGACATAAAGTCCACAGTCAGGAGTAGTACTCTAAGCTCGGACCCTCCGACGGGCAAAGGAATGTTGTTGATCGACACTCCTTTACCTAACACTTAGATGTACTCAAAACTCCGACCCGTCGATGGACAAGGGCTCTAGCCAAAGAGGAGCTTTCGATGGGAGGAGAAATGTCATCGATAGACATAAATTCCACACTCGGGGGCTCTCGAGACTCGGATCCGCGCTAGATATAATCATGTTTACTAATTATAACAACCTTTTCAAGAATGATAGTAAGAAACCTCGTTGGTAAAATGCTAAAAATACGTTATGATGTCCAGGGCTGGATTTAGGGGGTGGCCACATGGGCCGCGGACCATGGCGGCAAATTTAGGAAGCGGCAAATTTAGGAAGCGGCAAATTTAGGGAGCAGCAAATTTTGTAATTTTTTTAAATGTAGCTATACAGAAAAATTGAATTCAGAAAAAAAAAAAAAAAAACTAACGAGAAAAGATGACAAAATCTCTCATTTCCCAAGAGTATATCTCTAATTTTGTCGTCTTTCTGTGGTACTGTAGACAGTGACCTTTAATCAGTCGAGTTAAGACTAAGAGAAAAACCGAACACGGAATTTGGCATGGAACGGCGCGGCGCAGATACAGGCCGACGATGACGAGATCTTGAGATGAAAAGGAGAAACCCTCGGCGCGGCGCGGCGGTCGGCATGTAACACATATTAGCGCCTTCAAGACTGCATGAATACTTCGCGCATTGCGTCGAAGACGCAGTGCGGTCGCTGCGGTCAGCAGCGGACGCCGTGAAACGCTTAACGCCTACAAGACTGCATGAATACTTCACGCATTGCGTCAAACACAGTGCGTGCAGCAACGGTCGGCTCGAAACGCATACCGCAATACCGCATACACGACTGTAAGAATACTTCACGAATTGCGCCAAACACAGTGCGGTCAGCGCGGCGCGGCGGCGGAAGTTAAACTTATTAAACCACATTTATGTTTGTTCTTTCATAATTTTTTGTTCATTTCATATAAATGGAAGGCCTTGTCCACACAGGGATAGGTTTACGGAACTTAACTTTCGCGTCGAGTTCCGTGAACTTTTGCTAGTAGCGTCGACAGGGCTTTCGCAAAAAAATGTGTCCATGTGAGTAATCGCGTCTTATGCAACCCTCCCCCTCCGGCACGTTCATTTGATGGTTTTTATTGATGTTTCAAAACGAATGAGAAGGGGATGGCAAAATACAGGCAGCCCGTGGGCGGCATGTAAGTATATCCGGCCCTGATGATGTCAACGTTATTTTAATGAGCACTTTGATAATGACATTTACGTCAGTCGTTACAGGGGATCACGCATTTTAAGCTCCTAATTCATCGCTACCCAGAAATTTTCCGTTCACCTTCGTTTTTTCTAAACTACGAAATGCAGTCTGATGCTGATGCCTAAATGCTGTCAGGTGACCCTAGGGTGCGTCAAAAAAAATGAAAGTCTGAAATGTTCCGCTCCCCAGGCGGCAATCGATGACGTCTGGTAAAAAAACATGTTTGCCAAAATTTGGGCCAATTTCAACCATTTTAAATGGTGCCAATGGTCAATTTTGTGATGAAATTATGATATTTTGGTTTAGACCTCGATTTCGTACAAAAAACTCGATTTTACGCTGAAATCGTGCGTTTACGACAAAAATGCCAAAGAACTCGACTTGTAGAGGATGAAATTTTACACTAGGAAGACGTCTTTGTAACCGATAAAAATCAAATTGAACTAGAAAAACTCAACTCGGTACCTATTTATTTTTTTGGTCCTCAGAATTTCCGAGGTCTTAGAAAGTAGAGGTTTAAAAGACTCATTTTTCACGAAAATAAGTCGAAAGAGGGTGTAAATGAACTGTAGGCAAGTGTTGAGGATGCAAATGTCATCAGAACTTCCTCAGTTTCAAAAAAAGTTCCAACTATTTTGCACAATCCTCCAAAAAGTGCACGGCTCGAGAAGCAGGATCGTGCTATAATAGTAAGGGGAAAGTGCGGTTTGACCGGGAAAAATTGCGTAACAAACTTTCCCTATGTAATCGTCATCAGTAGGTCCCCCTGAACAACTTCCTAAAAGTTAAAAATGGCCCGACCCCGGAATACCCCTCAAAAAAGTTAAAATTGAAAATGGCGGCCGTAATGAGAGGGTCCGGGAAATCGGTATTTTAAAATGCTCATTCTGTCTCATCATGTGAGGTATCATTTCCTATGTAATTTTGGTCGTAGATTCCATGAATGAATTCCGCAAGGCCCCTTCTAAGCTTACGTTTCTCTCGGTAGTCGTATGTTTCCTTTATTTTCCTTTATTAAATACATTTATAACATCAAATTTAAGTTTCTTGGCCATAAATACATGAAAATAAAGACAATTCACTTTCCTTGTTCCTTCGGTGAATATTTAAAAAAATGCAACCTCCTGCCTTTCACATTTGGCCGCCATCTTTGATTTAGAGCGCCCCCTTTGGCCGGAGGGCCTTGTGGAATTCATTCATGGAATCTACGACCAAAATTACATAGGAAATGATACCTCACATGATGAGACAGAATGAGCATTTTAAAATACCTACCGATTTCCCGGACCCTCTCATTACGGCCGCCATTTTCAATTTTAACTTTTTTGAGGGGTATTCCGGGGTCGGGCCAGTTTTAACTTTTAGGAAGTTGTTCAGGGGGACCTACTGATGACGATTACATAGGGAAAGTTTGTTACGCAATTTTTCCCGGTCAAACCGCACTTTCCCCTTACTATTATAGCACGATCCTGCTTCTCGAGCCGTGCACTTTTTGGAGGATTGTGCAAAATAGTTGGAACTTTTTTTGAAACTGAGGAAGTTCTGATGACTTTTGCATCCTCAACACTTGCCTACAGTTCATTTACACCCTCTTTCGACTTATTTTCGTGAAAAATGAGTCTTTTAAACCTCTACTTTCTAAGGCCTCGGAAATTCTGAGGACCAAAAAAATAAATACCGAGTTGAGTTTTTCTAGTTCAATTTGATTTTTATCGGTTACAAAGACGTCTTCCTAGTGTAAAATTTCATCCTCTACAAGTCGAGTTCTTTGGCATTTTTGTCGTAAACGCACGATTTCAGCGTAAAATCGAGTTTTTTGTACGAAATCGAAGTCTAAACCAAAATATCATAATTTCATCACAAAATTGACCTTTGGCACCATTTAAAATGGTTGAAATTGGCCCAAATTTTGGCAAACATGTTTTTTTACCAAACGTCATCGATTGCCGCCTGGGGAGCGGAACATTTCAGACTTTCATTTTTTTTGACGCACCCTAAGGTGACCCATTATAGTTCCTACGCACTTAACCCTCAAACAAATGCAAAATATAAAAAATAAAAAAAACCCTGAAGGATGCTGCTCGAAAACATGCAACACTTTTTAGCTTGCTCATTACTGAACATGCGGAGAATTGAGATGAGCAGGAGGGGAAAAAATTGTGACAGGAAATGCGCGACGCTCTATTTTGATCTCATTCGCTCCTCACAGTATTCGAGCATGTACCGAGTGGTGATGGCTACAACTACCCTTCTGATATTTTTTATTCTCGTGGTCGTTTTACTGATTTCCGTGACTGAAAGTGGCGTCGAGGGCAGTAAATTTAAGGTCGACGATGAGTACGAAACATGGCATGAAGGTCAAAAGGTAAGAATAGACCAGTTTTCAAAGCATGAATGATAGAATACCTATACCTACTCGCTGTCAGTAAGTTCAGGATGTGTGCATGAGGTTTCCTATGATTTTAAGGCTCTACTGGATGCTTAGTAGTTAGGTATACATGAGGGCTATTGACATGGATGAAGTTTTAACGTGAGTATTAAGGCAAAAAAACGAGTTTAGTGTTCAATTTTTTCATCAATTACACCGTGAGATGTGTTTTTCTGCAGATACGTAAAACTAGTAACTTAGTTTCATTTTTAAAAAAAGCAGCTCCAATTTTCGGCGACCCGAGAAACTAATAGAAATGTGGTAAAATGAAACCTCGTAAGGCTCTGTTTTAGTTTTTGGCTCGTTCAAAGCGCGGAGGCGGACCCAAAAAGTTGGTAATGCTGTTTTCCCTCATTTAAACCTGTGTTAAATAATCGATTCTTGTCAGCGGACCTAGCTTTTTCCAGAATCAAGATGTTATTTCTTCAACAAATCGAAGAATTTTTCGGAAAATTGACAGTGTCGTGATAAAAATAAGTAAAAATTTATTTCATCGACACAACATGCAGCCGACGTTGGAATTGAGTTATATGGTGTAAGAGAAACAAGCAGAGCTTCTTCAATAATAAGTATCGCGTGTGATGAACACTGAGCGAATGTCATCGTTACGCCTGGATGCATCTTTTCGAGCTTCATGGATGTCCATGTTGCATACAAACGAACGTGGAGGCGTTTTAATTCTCCTGGCAGCTGGTACTTCACCTGTGGTGCGTCGTCGCGGCGCGGCAGGCTATAGGTACTACGAAGATCCGCAATGACAGAGCTCTTTGAGCCCTTCGTTTATACTACAAAGATACCTCCCTCCCGGGCACGAATAGTGCATACAGAATGTAAGAATCTTTTGTACCTACTTCCGCTATGATATTGCTATGTGTTGAGCACGATTTGTAGAGCAACGATATTCGAGCCTGAGAGATGTTTTTGTGGTATAAATGAAGAATTGAAGGCGATCTGTCATTTTGACGGATCAAAATACAGTCTCGCAATATAGACAGCCAACCGCCGCAGGTGAAGCGCGGAGTGCGTGGATAGTCAAAACGCCTTCGCTTCCGTGCGTATGCAACCCGGATATCCGTAGAGCTCTTATAGTTGCATTCAGTTGTCATGATAAAATTCATGTAGTGTTTACCGCACCGTGGGAATCGAAGGAACTTTACTTGTTTTTTCTCTATTGAATTTTAACTTAATCCAAGGTTACCTTTTGTACCAATGAAGTAAACTATTAATGGTTTTTTATCTTGGCGTTGTCAATTCTCCGATAAATGCATTGATTATTTAAATGTAATACAACGTTGCCAGTCATTCAAACCGCAAAAAAGTAGGTATGTGAGCAAAATTTGTGGAGTTTCCCGTGGCCTACTTCAACGATTAGTCCTCTCTTTGATTTTATTTTTTCAAAGGGCAAGAAAAATCCAAAATAGGACGAATCGTTAAATTAAGTAGGTAGTGCATTCCCGAGATAGCTGAAAAATCAGGATATGACGTCCCCTAATTTGCTTATTTTCTTTAACAAAGATTCGGATGCGGAGCAAGAAACGCCTGAAACACCCCGAACGATTATGGAGAAGGGCAGTCGTGGTTTATAAATTGGACAGATCAATTCGTAAGTATAATATATCGACGGTGAAAGTCGGCAATCACATAACTCGATTTGCGACGTCGCAGACTTCCTATCATACTTTATTCTTTAAACGGAAAACTACTCAACGGTAATTCCTTAAAACTGCCGTGATTTTTCTTCTATGTGCGAGGAAAATTCTGCAAAAACTGCAAGGAATCATGTCCATTTGTTCTCCTTTAAAAAAATAACATAGTTGCGGAGCTTTTCAGACACCGCAAACGAGTTATGTGATTGCCGACTTGCACCGTCGATATATGTATTTTATTCGGGACAAACGTGCTCACAACATTACTTCTAATAAAGTCTAAGAGTATTTTAAAATAGACGATCGTGATTCTTGTGATTTGAATGGGATACTGTGTCATAGAAATATACTTAGAGATAGAAATGGAGATATAGTCAAGCAGATAGCTATAGTACCTAATGGTTATATAGTGTTTGCCGAAGGCATAGCCATATCGACGGTAAAACTACCAAACCATGTATCTCGTTTGCGGTGTTTAAGAAATCTCCGCTCCCATTTTTTTTAAAAGAACAAATCTACATCATTATTTGATATGTGGTTTCCTAGTTTTACTATCGATAAAGTGTTTACCACAGACATGGTTTTTGTCAAGGATTAAGTCACAGACTAGCCGTTTCTACAGATTTATAGCATGTTATACATAGCTGAAGCCATGGGTACCCATGGGAATAGCTTTTACGCAGCGGTTACCATAGCGACAGTGGGATCCTCTCGAAGTCCAATATTTGAACCTAAAATAATCCTTATATTACGCACACACAAATGATATACCTAATAATTTATTTATAAATATTAGTGATTGGAGATTTTAATTATGCCACGTGCACAGCGAACCTGATATATTCAAATCTTGGGGTTAAAAATGACTGAAAAATATATATTTATTTTATTTGTTTATTATTTGTTCTTAGAGATATTATAGAGGTGAGACTTCAAATTACAATCAAGCGGGAAGTTACTTGCGTCCCGTTAAACAGCCATAGGCGTAGCTAGGGGGGTCCTGGGAGGGTCTGCCCCCCC
>NW_017547342.1:923781-1018929 GCF_001854935.1 Bemisia tabaci
GGTGGTCCCATGCCCCCCCCCCCCCGAGAAATTTCCTAGCTACGCCCCTGGAAACCGGTTCGAGAGGCTAGCTAAAATTAGCGCCTTCGGACGAAAAAAATAGAACTGGATTGATGCAAAGCTGAAAGATTAAGTTGGTCTGAGTCACTTACGCTTAAAGCGTTTACATAATTATATATCTCGCCAAATGTATTCAGTGTGCACTTACAGCAATGATCAGTTATTCAAAGTTTCTAAAAATCCCCTCAGCCTTTTTTTGGATGGGAAGCGGGGTGGTAGTGCACGTTTCGTCGCTCCTCTGACGTAAGGGTGTATCTCGATCTCCGCATGAGCCTCAGAAAGCATGGATGTGTATGTAAAACAGGGCTCACGTGGAAATTGAGAAACGCCCTTACGTCAGAGAAGCGGCGATGTTTGAGAAATCCACTCTGCTCTGCACTGCTTGCATGCCAAAAAATTACGTATATGAACTCTGCCCCGTTAATGGGTTCCACGGAATATGTGATAGCAAAAATCTTATCGCTCCGGGAGGTACAGCACTAGATGGATGTAGAAAATCTAGATAAATTGCAACGAAGAAGGTAACGGCAAAGTGATTCTCGTCTTAATTGTTGTTTCTCCTTGTTCAAGGCTGTCCTTGGTCAACAAGATGTTCGACGTTGATGAGAGCGATGCACGAATATTCGAAAAAAACATGCGTGCGTTTCCAAGAGTGGACTGGAGAACATGATTTCGTGCATATTTCGATTGGCTCAATGACGTCTCTGTAGGTGCTTTAGTCTCTACTTAAAACTTTTTGAGTTCCCTTTCTGATGGAAGTAGCAAATCACGCATGAGTGAAAAACGGCCTGCGGGCTGATTATTGAAATTGATAGACAAAGCAATAGACGGAGAAGACAAAGTGAGTATGGAGCGATCCCATTGGTTGAAATGGGTGGTTCCCATAGACAAAGGGAAACAGATTAACTATAGGGTCTCTGGGGTTGCCGTTAGTTAGTCTATTATCTACCTCCCTTCTCCATTGCAACCACGCGCTTCCACCAATAGGATTCCTCCATATATCTCTTGTCTTTTTTGTCTATTATTTTGTTGATCAATTTCAATAATTGGCATGCTGACACTTCAAAACCAGCTTCCAGTGAATGTTCTTGTTTCTATGAGGAGGACCGTAATTAAAATTAAAAGTAAGAAATTATTATTTGCAACTGTGCACGCACTGTTAGAACTTGTGCGAATACGATACACGGTCTTTTCAACTGTCATAAACTACACGATTCAGTCAAGCTCAAGCAGAATTATTTTTGGAGAAAAATGCGCATTTACAGATTTTGATCTATTTATCGAATGCAGCAGAGGCTGGATTTACCATACAGGTGCACTTAGGTGTGAGCATATGCACATGAGGGCGCATCAAATAAATATTTTACTCACAGAAGTGCAAAGTGCCACCAGAGAAGGTCTGGACCGGAGAAAATTCGCATGTTCTCTCCTCAAAATATTGTGCGTAGAATACGATTCAAGCGGCGAAATATCCAGAAATTAACTACCGAAGGAGATAAATATTTTTATCACAGACCAGATGGAAGTTACATTACACAAATTTGATTCGTTTACCTCGTAAAATTTTGAGGAGGACACATGGTATACGGTACTTTAGTTAATACGTGTACCTAGTCTCCCATTAAGTGGAAAGTTAACCAGAAAATTTCCATGGGTGGGGGTGAGAGGGGGGGGGCTACGGTCAAAAATGTTTCATGGGAGAGAATAAGGATATCGCTTGTGGGGGCACCTCCTCCCCTTTACTTAACCACACAGAGAGGCCTTCATTAAGATTCCATCTGAAATACATATAGGACCTACTGAATGTCACATGTATGTTTCACATGTCCTGTGAAGGGGTAGCGAGGCTTCGATGAAGAAAACCAGAGGTGTCAGTCGCCTGATAACTTTGGGAAGACAGGTGCATGTGGCGTTTTGGTGTCGCCAAACACCCTAGTGCAAGAGCGACTTGTATAATATGTTTGTACATACATTTAAAATGCTTTTTGTTTTTAGCGGAGGGAGAGTCGATCATATCGGGAGAAAAGGTGGTGCACAAACAATGTCGATAGACTGGCGTGCCTGGCAGAAATCTGTTGTCTTGCACGAGATGGGACATGTCCTAGGTTTATTCCACGAGCTGGCCCGGCCGGACAGAGACCTTTACGTGGATGTCTTCCCCGAGAACATCAGACCGGTAAGTATAATATATCAACCAATTTGGGAGGAAGGACGGGAAACAATTATTCTGTTTTTTAGAGGGTTAAAAAATCTCAGTTTACAACTCGGTGAAGGGTGGCATTAAATGTAAAAAACACAGAAGCATTGGATATTTCCGTGAAATTTTTCTGGAAATCTCACGGGCATTTGAAACGTACTTTTCGGAAGCTAGGCATGCAACCCGCACTTAAATGTCGCATTTCACCATTCAAAGATTCCCTGAGTGTGACGTGAACGCGGCGCGCAGTGAAATATGCGTATTGCGCGCATTTCGGTGCTAGTAAGAAAAACCAAAGCGCCTTCAATTTTTTTCATGCAACACGCGCATCCACTGAGCACGAATAGTTGCATCCAGGCGCTGTGATGTACTTAGCCTCCTTCCAAGCATCCATAGACTGCAAAAATAAGGGGAACGGAGAACAATTCGAAGATGAAACTACCAAACCACGTACCTCGAATCCTTGATTTACGACGTTACAAATCTCTGGTCACATTCACTATCCAAAGAAGGCTTACGTATCGTTTTGCCGACAAAGATCCTTTCTTTTTCTCATTTGTTTGTGGACAATATTTTACAAACATTTTGCGCAAGCAAGTGTAGCAGTATTTTTAAGAAATGAAAAACCAGTGAAAATTTTCAAACCGAAAAAATTACCGCTTTAGATAAAGGTCTACCTATGATTTTACACCGTCGCGGCGCGCAGCCTAACGAACGCGCACCCTGTGCGCATTTCGGTGCGAGCCAGAAAAAGCACTGATAGGGACATATTCCAGCACATAATAACGATCATAAGGTGTCATTATACCTATAACCATGAACAGTTTTGATTTGTTTTCGGAGGAACGCATGGAAGATCTGAAAAAACTCAGTCCGGATGAAATAAACCTACTGGGGAAACCCTTTGATACGAAGTCAATTATGATGTATGCTTCAGATGTTGGTGCAAAGGGAAATGTGAGTATTGAAGATTCGTTTTGTTCGCTGTAATTGGTCACTTTCCTTGTTTTATCAAGTTAATTGCATAGAGAAAACCGGGAAGCACTCCCCTTGGTCTCAGCCGCTACGCAGGATGCTTTGCTGATCCCTCAGGGTTATACTGCCGTACGAAGGAAAAACGCCGTATGGACCATCAGGCGTTGCCAAATTTCGATTCATAAAACACAAATTTCCGAGTAAACAACTTATTAACGTTTTTCTTCCAATTTTTCAAATAATGTAATTCTCAATTTTACCCAAAGTTCCTTAAAATTTCATGGAAAAATAACCATAGCTTTCCTTTAAAATAAACATTTTACTATAGCCAATTTGGCAACTCTTGAATGTTCATACGGCGTTTTTCCTTAGCACGGCAGTATATACCAAAGAGGTATAAAAAGAGTCAGCTCTTTAGAGAGGCAGGGAGAGAATTATCACCCACCTTTATCAAAGAATCATGGGATTCTTTCAGAATGTCCCTAGAATGAAAACTGGGAAAAATGAGAATACAATATTTTTAAATGGAAAACTTTATAAAATCTTCGCATTATATTAAGAACCCCAGGCCATGTTTTGATTATTGAAAAAGAACGGGCTAATCTAGAAGTTTATATTTTTTTTATATCTCGACGGTGAAACTACCACACCACGTATCTCAGTTTGTGACGTTGGAGACTTACTAATAATTTGATTTTTTAGATGGAAAACTATGCGGGAATTCTTGAAAACTTACGAGAGTTTTCATCTCTGTGCGAAGAAAACTCTATCGACGGTGAAACTACCAAACCACGTATCTCGTTTGCGGTGCTTAAAAATCTACGCTCCCATTTTATTTTTTTGAAGTAGACCAAATCAATATCATTCCTTGAAATTTTCACAGAATTTTCTCCGCACGAAGAGGAAAAATCACAGAAATTTTCAAGACTGAACGTTAAGTAGTTTTTCATTTAAAAAATAAAGTATGACAGGAAGTCTGCGACGTCGCAAACCGAGATACGTGGTTTGGTAGTTTCACCGTCGCTATGTGGAAACTATACGGAATAATATTGATTCGTTCTCCTTCAAGAAACTAAAACCGAAGCGGAGATTTTTAAATACCGAAAACGAAGTACGTGGTTTGGTAGTTTTGCCGACAATTTTTCCTTACAAATGGTTACAATAAAAATTTAAAATAAAACGATTTAACAGCCCATTCAGAGACTCCTCAATCCAGCGTATAAAACGAAATGTGGACGCGTGCTAATTTGGCCAAAATATCATCTCAGCGCTGGTGATGTCCAAATGATCAACGATCTTTACCGATGTCCCGGTAAGTCACATTTGTCTTTCACAAAATGAATCTTAATCCTGAGTAGCTCATTTCATGCGTGATTAACAGTATAATATTAAAATATTGTTTCAAACGAATATTTGGTTCATTTGCTTTTTAAACGCGCAATGCAATGTCACGGCCTGGTATTAGATGAAGTTGTCGCGGCAGCCAGATGAATCACTGATTCGGGCCCCATTTTCCTCTGGGTTATTTTAAAGCCTCTTTGTGCCGGGAACGCAGTTGAATTTTTGCATCGCGATTATTAAAACTGGAGAGTGCTTAAAGTGCTGGTAATTGATTTTCAAGCAATATGAACATGAAAGACAACCATTATACATTTTCATGGCCAGCTAAAGTTCTGCAATTTCGACATGGCTGTAAATTTACGTAGAGCAAATAGCGATTTGAATATTTTCTTTTGCACACTTGCAAAGCACGATTGTGTACCTACTAAATGTGTTTTTCAAGATCATTCTAACTTTTCCAGGATCAACTCAAAAGCCAAGTTTTCCAGTCGATGTCCTCTGTGATTTCACGACACGTGGCGCATGTGGATTCAAATGGCAGCCGTTGGGCACATGGCAATGGCAGAGAGATCCGGGTCAGTTCAAAATTTTACATTAAGTTCAAGAGTGAGTGGTTCCTTAGTTTGAAGCAAGTACATCGTTTCGCATGAGCTTATTCTCACTTACTTTTTGGAGTGTGAATGAAAGAACTTTAAAATGCTCCTAGACAACAATAATATAATTATTATGAGCCGTATTTTGACAAATCTTGGTCGTGTAAAATAGGCGACCGTTTAGCTCTCAATGACTATACATATGTACCTGAGCAAATGAGATGGCAATTATTGCACATAGGGCCGGATTTTGGGGGTGGCCAAATGGGCCGTGGCCCATGGCGGCAAATTTAGGGGGGGGGCGGCAAATTTTAAATTTTTTTAAATGTAGGTATTAAAAAAAGTCGGACTCAGAAAAAAAAACTTACAAACGAGAAAAGGCGACAAAATCTCTCATTTCCTCATGGTATAGTAACTTCTAATTTTGTCGTCTTTCGGGGATATAAGAGACAGCTCCTTTAGTTAGTCGAACTAAGACAAAAACCAAACACGCAATTTGGCCTGGAACGGCGCGGTGCAGGGAGCAACAATAATGACGAAGACTTGAGATGAAAAGGAGAAGCCCTCGGCGCGGCGGTCGGCATGTAACACATATTAGCGCCTACAAGACTGCATGAATACTTCACGCATTGCGCCAAATACAGTGCGGTCAGCGCGGCGGCGGAAGTTAAAATTATTAAGCCGCATTTATGTTTGTTCTTTCATAATTTTGTCGTTTAATACTTACAAATGAAAGGCCTTGTCCACACATAGAAAGGTTTACGGAACCTAACTTCCGCGCAAAGTTTCGAGAACTTTTACTAGTAGTTTTGACAGGGCTTTCGCAAAAAATGTGTCCAACACGAGTAAACGCGTCTTATGCACCCCTTCCCTCCGGTACGTTCACTTGATGGTTTTTATTGATGTTCCAAAACGAATGAGAGGGGGCGGCAAAATACAGGCGGCCCATGGGCGGCAAGTAGGTGAATCCGGCCCTGACTGTAAATAAACCTTACAGAGATTTTTCAATGAAATCATCCTGAGACATTTCAGGAGAAAAACTAACGAAAAAATTGTCGGAATTGATGTTGGACTATGATAACATGACTATTCCAAGAGAGAAATTAATGAAATTGATACATGGTGAGTTTTTTAGGTAATAATGTATTTGGAGTACTTTTTCAAGTGCTCATATTAGCTCTTGATGGTTTTCTGGGCTGGCAGTGGCATGAACTTTCGAGGCTTACCGAACAACTGAGAGTGCATCTCAGCCTCCATGTTTACTCACACTGCGTGCTAAGGAAACACGCCGTATGAACCATCAGGCGTTGCCAAATTTCGTTTGATAAAACGCGAATTTCCTAGTAAATTAATGAATATTTTCTTCTCAATTTTTCAGATAATTTAGTTCGTCATTTCACCTTAAGTTTCTGAAAATTTAAAGGAAAAACATTCATAACTTTTGTAAAAAATAAACATTTTATTGTAGGAAATTTGGCAATTCTTTAATGTTCATACGGCTTTCTTCCTTAGCACGGCAGCACAGGCGAAGAGTTTTACACCTAGAAGAACCAATCAGGAAGCGACACAGCTCTATAGTATCGATAACATAGACAAACTCAAAGCAATATGTATGAACTGTGTTTTTCAGGGGACAAGCAAGGTTTCCTTGTAAGCAAGTTATCACAAAGCCTTCACGAGGCACAAAAATTCGAACTTTGGACGGTCAATTTCCATGGCTTGAGTCCGCTGGACACCGAACGTGGACCAAACGGATGTGTCCATTTTAAGTACTTACGTCGCACGATGATACAGCCTGGTTTAGCGTCTTTGAAGGTTTGTTTTCAAACATATTCTGTCAACAGACATTCGCAATTCTAACATTTTCTCTCGCGCAAATGGTAATAGAGATTGGGGTTAAGGGCGTAACTCAGCGCGGCATTTGCGTCGATGTATTAATCTGACACGACTTTAGTTGAAAAAACAGAAAGGTTTTGGCGTCGAGTACCTAGTATGGAACTTAATGATAATGAATTCAGAAATACTGATTAGAGAGCGGGAAGAAGACTTGCAAACTTTTAAAATTCTGTCTAAGTACAACGAATCAGCAGCTCCTTTGTTTGAGCGATGGCGATATAACCAACACGACTAATTTTATTCATTAAAATTTAATCTTTATTATCTATTTTGTGTTTACAATCGTTTTTTTCTTGATTCAGCTGTTTCAGGTAGACCTAATCACACCCCTCGATCAAAAATATGAAGACGCACAGTCGTCAGAAATTTGGCACGATGGTTCTGAAATAAACCAGGCATCAGAGCTTGAGACATGGAATCATGTATCTATTGGCATAAACGTTTCAGAGCCGTTCATGGTAAGAGCTACTCTTTTGACACGGGCATTTTTCCTCGATTTCGATAAAAAACAGAAAAAAAGGAAATGAAAAATAAATAATGTCACTTCTCTCCGAACCACTATTCGTTTTGATTGTGCGGAATTCCGAGGGGGAGGGGGCACAGAGGAACCGGTTGGACCTGGTAGAGTTATACTCGTCAACCGCTAGGCTGAGTCTGGCTAGAGTACATTACTGCCGTGCTAAGGAAAAACGCCGTATGAGCCTTCAGACGCTGCCAAGTTTCCTCCAATATAATCCGAATTTCCTGTACAAATTTTCAGACAATTTTGTGCGCAATTCAATCTAAAATATCTGAGAATTTCAAGGGAAATACATTGTTTATCGCGGGAAATTTGGCAACTCTCGAATGTTAATACGGCGTTCTTCCTTGGCACGGCAGAGTAATACAGGGAGAGAGCACATCGGTAATTTTTAGGTGAGGGCCTTCAGAGATCAAAGGAGCAGCCAACCTGTGAAATCAAATTATCCAGAATTTTTTATCATTTCAATATTGTTACTCCTGGTTGTTTGTAAAGCACGTGTTTGACTCAGTTATTGCATGAGGGTACTGATTTTTGCGGAATCACGCTTATTTATGTACATTTTTGGCCATCTTGGTTTGATATTAGAATCTGAAGAATGGTAGCGGCATTTTTCTACACTTTTCCGTGTCTGAGGGTTGGCGGCCCTATTGTGCCCGGGAGCTCCAGATTTCGACCTGCTGGTACCCTCCTCATGTAGGCAGTCTGGCATGCTATAAAGAAGATCTCTGCACGAGCATTTCGAAAGTTAAAAATTGTTTTGTGATAAAATAGAAATTCTGATAAAATAAATTCGATCTTGTCTTTTAGGGTTGATGCACCTTTTGATATTTTTCAGCTCAAGTTCGTGTCAAAATTTGCGGACCACTCACCTGATGACGAGATAAAAATTGGTGGATTCGAATTGAGGTGCACGCCCTGCAAAGATCCAGGAGTTGTCAGAGAGCGAACTAGAATTGGAAATGAGAAATTGGGGAAAAATTATAGTAATGAACCGACCGTTGGTATCACCAAGACTAGGTCTTGCTGGTGGAGATCTTTCTCCGGGTTATCCTTGCTTAGGTCATCCTCGAAAGTATCCTCATTACTTATGTCGTCTTCAACCGCATCCTCAATGAGATCGTCCTCGAACGCATCTCCTGTGAAATCGCCTTCGAGCGGATCTTCAATCAGATCTTCAAAGTCATTCTCAGGAAACAAGCGAAGACCGAAGTTATATAACTAAAGTTAAGTTAAGACTCAACAGTTAGTTGTCCTCTGACAAACTTACAAGCGTGCATGACTGCTCCATCACGCCTTCAATTCAATGATTATAAAATTTGTGCTGCGGCGGCGATGAAATAAAAGGAAAAATCTCAATCCGCTTTCGAGATATGCGAGCATTTGAAGAGAAGTAGAATTTACAAATGATTAAATGAGACTAAGTTACGAAGGTATTTTTCAATTGCTACCATCGGCACGCATCTGAGTGAAATTTGGAACCATAAGATTTTAACTTCAAATGAAGAAAAATTCCAGGACCATTTTGTACTTTCGCACCATGAGGCAAGGTCGTTATTTTCCTCAAAATTCGTAAATCATTGACCTAAAACTTTACTGCTTAGATGTCTAAGACAGATCAAATTGAACCGAGGCTTGCTAAGAACGAGTGCCCTGCGTGTATTATGGGGTCGGTAAATACTAGCTTTAGATATAGGTCTATACGAATACATCGTGAAAAAGAATCAGACATAAAATTGAAAAAGAAATGAATAAAAGGAATGCCAGGAATTTTTGGCGCGTATACGTAGTATACCGCCTTTGCGATCGTTTCGACCCCCCCCTCGATACAATAACCGAGTCCCCTAGTTCCTTACCGAAAAGTGACTACCGCGAACTTCTGAGATTTTCCAAAGCGTGTAAAAAGTTTACTAATCCGTCAATAATAATGATTAAAATTTGTTTCTCATTCTGGGGCTCGCTAGTTTATGTGTAATGAATACCAAGAGTCTACGTTTCTTGGTTTTTTTTAAAAAAACCTTAGAATGGGGCGCGCTGATTTAAAATATGCATATATAAGCGGAAGCAAGCGAACTGATTCGAGGATGGCTGACCAGTTCGGCACTCCTTGAATGAGAATTTCACTCACTCCGTTTTGTTCACAACGTTGCTTTGACATATCTCCACAACACTGTTATCCTTTTCAAAAGTTGGTACTCCTTGCTCTGATAGCCGGGGCCACCAGGATAGTGGTAAGTGCAATCTGTGATGAGCCTCGAGACTCATTAGACCATTTGCTAAACGTGGCTCATACAGGAGTCCACTAAGCCCTCTCGTCCCCACGCTCCTGATCACTGCGTCGGCGTCACGAAGAACAATGGGCCTTGGGTCCCAACGCGGCCGATACCCGTACCCCAATTACTCACGCTTCATTAACCATTTCACCGTCACGCTAGGATTCATCCAATTTTCAAAAAAAATTGTTTCGCATGTATTTAGCAATTTTTTCCTTACTCTCCGTTAAAACACAAATAAAAAGAGACCTCATTCATAAAAATCGGCCGAATAGAAGAGAAGTTACAGTAATCGAAATCCGAAGAAATCAACAAAACCTCGACTCCTCGATACGAAAAATAAAATGAAGGGGAAAAAAAGAAAGTATAAATTACAATTAAATATAATTGACCTCAAAATTTGACAAACAATTCATTTATATACCTAACGCTGAAAAAACTGGGAGAAATTACAAAAAATTTGCCTCTTGCAAGGGGCTTCTTTGTAAGAATTTTGACCTGAAGACAACGGTCGAATAACAGCAGTACTCCATACAATACACGGTGTGCCTGAACGAGTTAAACATTTTTCATACGTCCAAATCGAAAAATCTTTATATTTTTAACTACAATGTTTCTTGAATCGTTTAAGCAAAAAAAAAAAAAAAAAAAATTCCGTCGAGATTCTGGAACGCAAAGGCGCTTTAAAAGTATTCTGGGGCTATAATAGCTAAATCACCGGTAGTAAATTCGTTATATTATTAAAAAGAAATTGACTCCATAGTTTAATTCCTTAGTTTCTTGAATACGATTATTTTAAGCACTTAAACATTTATACCACCAATTTTAGCCATGGGGTGATTTCCTGAGAGCCGATAATATCACGAATTTCTCATAGAACCCCTCAACAGTGGCTTGCTTTTTTGGCAGCCGATTCGGCCATCGAACCGGAGTTTAAATGGAAGCTGATAATAACCCAAAGCTCTGAGAAAAATTTTGAGATGAGTATAAGAACGGTTTGTTGTAAGTAGCGAGGAGAGGCGGGCAAAGCGGCTAAAATCCTATCTAATTTTTACAGTTTTTCTGTTGAATTAATGTTGCCGCGGGCTTCTGACTGTCCACACATAGTTCTGTTCAGCATATCGATACATAAGTATTTACATTTTACATACGTAGAATCTAATTTTCACGTCGGGGAGTTGACATATTTTGATTTTTTCGATTTTATACGGAAAATTGATGGTTTTTCGGGATTGAAATTATTATTGTTTCATGAAAAATAAATGCACCCAAAATGACTATAGCATATTGATTCTTACACATTTGCACTCACAAAATTGGTTGGTAAATTCAACGAGTGGGTGCATCGACCTGGTATATCAAGTTTCTGCAATTTTTTACGGCAAATCAGTAGATTTTCGGGATGTAGATTGCTTACTTTCAATTCATGAATGAATAAAGCAACGACATGGTTGAACTTCTTTGCATGGAAAGACGTTTAAAATAACAAAATCAAGACGTATTTAATGCAATTGCATTTATATCGAGTCAATTTCTTTTCAATAATATAACGGGATTTTTACTACCGGTGATTTGGGTATTTTAGCCCCAAAATACCTTTAAATCGACTTTATCTTCTAGGAGTTCGACAGAATTTTTCCTTTCTTCGCTTAAATTATTCCGTAGCACTTTTCTTCAAGAATCTGATAAGATTTTGCTTGAGGCAGATCAAAAAACTTAAATTCGATCGAATAGCTTTCTACTTTCACAATACACGGTCTCGTCAAGGTGCGTCTTTGACCTCGCAGTGTTGGATCGTGAATTCTCTTTTTATGCTGTTTGCCTATTTTGAAATCTCTGTAAATGAAAACTAAAGGGGTTGATATGTGCGAGTTAATGACGCGCCTTATCAACACACTGTGTTGGAGTTCACTGCTTGTTTTTTTTTTCCAATGACTCCTAGAAATTCCACGTTGGGTCAGATTGACCCTCCTATCTCTTCCGAAGCTCTGGTTAAGTTACGGGGCTAGTGCATACAAACCATAGATAAAGTCTATAAAAATAATTAGACATCATATTGAACAAATAAGAAAAAAATTTAGCAGCAGCACACCCGAAGATAGGAAAGACGAATTCGGGCCTCGTTTTTTATTCAACCTTTCTCCCGAATCGGAGCGACACCTCATTTTTAGTATAGAGTAGAGCACTGAGAGTTTACGTCGCGCGCCATCGCGCCTTCAATTTTGCAAATGCAATACGGACATCCATCAAGCACGAATAGTCGTATCTCTGCGCCGTCATTAACGCGCGTTCTTCCTCATACTCCATCTCCATCCTGCGTTGGTTCCGTTTGTTTTATTTTTATTGGCGCCTCAAGAGCTACGTGAGCAACATAGCAAAAGGTATAAAAGCCGTAATTGGACCTCGTTTTTTACCTTTTCTCCCGAATCTAAGCGACACCTTATTAGCCACAAAGAGCGGAGCATTAAGAGTTCACGCCTCGCGCCATCGTGCCTTCAAAACAGATGCAAAACGGACATCCATCAAGCATGAATAGTCATATCCCTGCGCCGTCATCGATGCGCGTTAAGGTGTCTTTTATTTTTGAAATTTGAAAGGTTAAGTTAGCTCAAAATATGCTATGATGTGCTCAAATCAATAATCATTTTGAAAAAGGAAATTTTAGAGGTCTCTCAAGCATTCTAGAGAAAAAATGTCTACAAATTGGCGAGAGTTGCGTCGTGTCAAGGATTTCTTTTTTTTTGACAACTCCCGCTATAGAGATCCCAAGCCGGGTCAAATTGACAAGCGCCAGCACGTCACCAAAAATCTGAACGTTTATAAGAGAAATAATTTTTTAACTTGAAAAAACCTAGAAATGACATAAATAATACTTCAAAAACTATCAAAATTAATGTGTAAAATTACGAGTGAATTTGATCCGACTTGGGACTTGGCCTTTAAAAAAATATTGGGTATCTAATGGTTAAAAAAACCGAGTAATTTTGATAATGGGTGGGTCTACACGGAAGATCGAAACGAAACCAAAACAAAATGTTTGAAACATATGTATATATATTAGCACAGATTTGATGAGAGGTTTATTTTACAAAGCAGACGTATAGTTTTAAGTACATATTTATATTCATACTATGATATAAAATATCTTATACAGAAGTATAAATATAATACTTGTTATTGGTGGGAAGAGTACACGCTACCTTTTTAAACACTTTAATCTACCTGCGTCCCTAAACGTTGAAACTCTGTTGTATGGTCATTAGAAAAATGGTGGTTAGGGATCATTTATTCAGAAGTATTCGACAGTATCTTCAAAAATCAGCAGAGCTATATTGTAATATTCCATGAACGGTAGTATAAGTTTAATCTGCTACTCATCATTTTTCCTCTATATACCCCGAAAGGGTTGAGTACAAAAAGTGTATGTCCGAACGTATTACAGAATCATTCGCCCTTAAGCGTGAATTACTAATTTCTAACCAATCCTCGCCAGAATTTTCTATATTTACGTAGCAAAAAATAAAGAGACGAAACAAAAATTGAATAACATTGACTAATTGACCTTTAAAAAATTCTAATAGGTGTAGATTCTGAGATCAAAATAGGATTTTATCAAGTTTGCGTATTTTAATTTAAAATATCTACAGCTAGACACGAGCCTCTCAGAGGGGTTTCAGCTCAAAGGTCTCATATTATTGTCAGCTGAAAACCTCAAATTAATTCAAGTTTACCTATATTTCATGGGGCTTTCAACTGACGATTACATTAAGTGTTGAAACTATTGACAAATATGTCGCACTAGTGTTCAACATTAATAGCTTTTATAGCACCTCTGCTCGAGGTAAACCTGTAGATGTTGGTTTAAAAGCAGGCCGCTAACTTTTCCGGGATTTGAGCCAAGGCCTTTAAATAAAATAGTTCTAAACAATGTTCATAGAAAAAAATGTTCAACACAATGCCAGTAGACTGAATCAAACGTGCGTTCACAGTGAAAATTCTCTAATGGTACAGATTATGTCGAATTGGATTCAAACATTAACAATAACAATGACATAACCTATTTTAATGTTGCTAATGAAAATAAATTAATTCCTATTGCGAAGACGATAACTTTCCGTGACGTGGTCTGAATCAGTCTACAGAGAACAGCGCAATGTTAAATACTGAAGAGGAGCCGAATTATTTATTCTGTTTCGAGTTCTCTGGATGCGCACGTAAATTGAAACAAAAATTAAAAATATAGAATTAAAGAGAAAATGTGAAGAGGGTCAAGAAGATTCCTAAATTAGCCGAAGAAATATAGAGGGGGGTGGGGGGTGGTCGTTGACCTACGGAATTAATGGGCGTAAAACTCTCTATGCTTATTTCTGGATACTTTTCATGGTCAATCACCGCCTTTTATTTTGAGTTTTCGAAAAAAAGATGGTAATTATAGACATTTAAGTCTCCTTGAAATGTTGCGCAGCAACCTTTGTAAACAGTGTTATTCAGTTTTGCCCCAGAAAATTGAACATTTGTAATCAGTTATGTCATGTGGCACCAATCAAGTAGTATATCCATCAATCGATCACTTGATCAATTAATCTTTCATTGGACCGATTCGTCATGATAGATATGGAAAGCCAAAGAATTTGAATGGTAGTTGTTCAAAAGATTAATTTCATTTTAAATTTTGCAATCAAAAATTTGTAGCCAAGGCACGGTGTTTTTTTTAATTTTTATTTTTAAAAAAATGATTTCAGTACTGTTTTCTTAATTCATCCTCTTAAAATGTATTAATTACGTTTTGCAGCGTTTGTGCTGATACTATTAATGTTGAGACGTAAGTCTCAAAATGTTCGAATCGAGAACAATCATGTCAAAAATGCTATCCCTTGCACTGAGGAGAGCCTATACCTGTCTCAATGAGGGTACTTATTATATCTCTCGCTGTTAAAGTTATAGGGGCTTTCTGTGAAATATTTTGAGGGTGCTCAACAATGTATTTCACCCAGACTCTGAAACAGCGGCCGGAAGTTAAAATACGATATCCTCACATATGTATAGGTAAAGAAGGACGAAGAATCAGGTGCTTCACACTAAGCTCCTACTACTTTTGGAGTACATCGAAGCCAGTGGCGTGGCGTGTTTTGCGATGTATCGATTGATCTACCATTTCAATCTATGGATAAGGATCGATATACAGGGTGTTCGCAACGAACACATTATTAATCGATAATACTTTACCATAGCTTCCAATGGGGGAATATCGATCAATCGTTCAAGCCTCGCCACTGATCGAAGCGAGAGGTACGCACCAGGAGTTCTCGAAATACAATCCGAGGCTGAAATTTTCTTGTGAAAAAAAAAAAAACAACGAAATTTAAAAACTAATAACTTGATAACAAATTTTCGATTATACACCCTATGGATCCGATGGAATAAACGACTCCGATTATGAGATCTCAATATTCAACGAGTGAGCCTTCGAGGGCTGAGAGTGGAGGCTTTTCTCCTCGACGAGACTTGGTTTCCGTTTGGGGTGAGTCGGTTAGTTGGTGTGAGCTGCGGCCCCCGGCGCGGGTTGTGGAGGCGCTTGCGGCGGCGGTCCTTGCACGTACATCACCGGTGGTTGTCCTTGCGCCTGTTTGTCCGGCATGAATTTATCTGAAAAGTGATAAGGGCAAGGATATTGATTATCACTTTGAAGTTGCTCCTGGGAAGTCACTAGACATCTCGCAAATATAATCCTTCCACACGGAAAAAATAGGATAATCGTCACAATGGCTGGTTAAACATGCCCCTCACTGGAAAAACCACATTGGATCTAGAGTCCAGACTCTTGAAAACATTGACAAGAAAAAATACTCTTGATTCAATCAGATTTTTGCTTGAATCAAAAGGAAATCCGCTCAAATTAAGAGGCTTGGTTCTTCCCTGGTAAAAATTGGCAGTAGAGTCTGTGTTCCAAAATACCATAGACATACAGCCGGCTGTAAGATTTCCAAACTTAAGGATTTACAAAGCACACGAATTTCTACACAATTTCTTATAGCCTTTTATAGCCGATGGCAAAAAAGCAACAGCCAGACGACAAAGTGTAAAGCCCGGCGATAGGAACTATAGCCCGGCTGTATAATTTTTTATCGCTTCGTGTAGCCCGGCCGTATAATTTTTTCCACTTTCTACAGCCAGCTATATGATTTTCTATCGCCTTTTTCAGTCGGCTATAAGAACTCGTATGGTATTTTGAAACGCAGCTCCTATCGCCAATTTCACCAGGGTTGATTTAAGCAAAAATCCGATTGAATCAAGAGTATCATTTCTTGTCGATGTTTTTAAGAGTCTGGACTCTAGATCCAATGTGTTTTTTTTCCCAAGTGCTAGTAAAAGTGAGTCAGCCCAACGACAGACTATGTTTCATAAACTACCATGAGTTAGACTGATCCAGGCTGATGTCAGACTGATCCAGGCTGATGCCAGACTGATTCAGGCTGACATCCACCTGAATCAGTCTGAATCAGGGCAGCACAAATTTCCATTTTTATTAGTGGACAAAGAGATTAGTAGATAAATAGTTGTTAGCGTGATTTTTGAAATTATTGATCTCTAGGTTCGATCCAGACTGTCTAACTATTTGTCCTGGTTCATCACACTCTGCCGTTTGCATTCGTCGAGCTTGTTTTGCGAAATTACACCCGATGTCTAAGCGTCTATAGTCCGGACCATAATCGCTACAAAACAGTTTAAAAATAAGATGACAAACACTCAATTTAAAAGAGTTGAACTGTGTCAAATAGTCAATACAAGGTAATGACAATCTCAATGTGCCTTCTCCAAAATTAATAGCTTTGAAAATTTAACCGCTATTCCCCCCCCCCCCTTTTTTTAAAGAGAAGGGCACGTGAACTTGGAATCAGAACCAACTGATCAAAGTTTGCTATGGAAGAATGCAGTTTAAGGCAAATACCCTTTGAGCAAATCTACAAAAAAACGGTTGCATACTCCACATGTTGAAGGCGCATTGGCGCAGGCATCTCCCGTGAGCCACTTTAGTGATCGTCCTTCTGCAGAAATTGATCAGTAATTTTGCTCACTGTCTTTGTAAGCAAAGACAATTATTTTTTTTTAAAAAAAAAAAAACATAAAGAAAAACTACTTTATAATCTACGGTGATGATGTTACGGGATTATTATAAATTAAGGGTTTACAACTTCATCGTAAAGTTACATTAACGATCACACCTGATGATAAGAGGATTATCATGTATTGGTTTCGAATACGAATTTTTTTCTTAATCCAAGAACTTCTAACCTGTGAAAAGTCTAAAAGAATGGAAATTTCAGTCAAGATCATGCACTTATACTCAAAAACATGCGAATTACACATCTCTTTTTGCGCCTCTTGCGCATAAGTGAATTAAACCTACGAGGCTTTCTCTATGGATTTATGGAATAATGCAAGTTCTGGAATAGAACTTATTATAGTCTACGCATGCAATCGAATCTCACAAGAAACAGATTAAAATTAGCCGCGGAGAGAATCGGGGCATCAGGCAAAATAGTTGTTGGCATGTTGCAAAATAAGCACGGAAGAAACGGAGAAAATAGCAGAGAAGTTAATAATTTAGTTCTATCGGTTCTACTAAGTCTCTACCAAGCACATACACATTTTAAGTACTACTCAAAATACTGTGTCTAGTTTCCCGGTGTAATTCCGGGAATGGTGTTATGTAGATAGCAAATCATGGTGTATTGTGGTTTATCTAGGAGAACACTTTTTTTTTCAAAAACCTGAAACACTGCTTAGGAAAAAAGCCAAATAGGTAGGTAGTGAATAAACATAAAGTTTCCTTTTGATGACAATAAATTTTTAAAGCGTTTTTTTAAGGCGATTTCACATTATCAGCCTCCCCCAAAAAGATGATAGGGGGTATGGCGAAAAGAAGTCATAATATCTCACATACATTGAAAATTGAGAATTAATGGTGAAATTTGAGTATCTAGTTATTGGGGGATTTTGAAGATTTCAAAGAATTTCAATAATTTATTCATAACAGAAAAACATCAAAATGTTCGTGGGCGCTTTAAAGGACATATAGTACCTAATACGCGATGCGATCTCAGTTTTGTTGTGACCATCGAGTTCTCTAAAAACGAGAGAGTTATCGTAGATTGCTAATTGAAGTAATGCCGTGTTGTATAGTGTTCATTTTGCGTCGATGTAGCGTGATTTTGAATCTTTTAAACTGTATTTTATGTGTTTCCCTGGACACGGAATTTACAGTCGTTTTGCGTTGAATTTTCTGTGTAGTTACCGAATCGTTAATTTCCGTTGCAGTTCGTGTATTTTGTGATTATGGGCATCTGGATGAAATATTTACAATGGCATAGAGATATTGGTAAATACATGAATTTCAAACACTCAAGTAGCATCATTTTGTTTCCCATATTTTTCTCAGGTCTGGAAAAATGTTGCAGGAAAAAAGCAGATGAAATATAAAACTAAAAGAAGTAAAATGCAAAGTATAATCTTTGCACTCTCTATGATTCATTCGGAATATTTTTTCAGATCTGGGAAACACAACTCTGCCACTTGGGTACTTACATAGATAGATCCACCTTTTACCGAAGAGAGCAGTATGCCTCAGAATGAATTTTTTAAGGAATATAATTTTTTGTGTTTTAACAAAGAGTAAAATTAAATAAGTCCTTTTTATTGATTTTCTTCACAATATCAATGGTCATCAGAAAACCGCTCAGAGAGAAAAAAAAACTTTACAAGTTGGCAAAATACCTCCGTCTATAAAAAAAAGGATTTATTATTTGCGTCATGTCACACAGAATAGCAGTATGTGGCATCATCTGGTTGCATGCAGGTTTACCTATACCAGTATCGTAAAAAAACAAATCTGATATTCAAAAATCGGGAAGGATTTAGATAATGCGTGCCAAACATCAATATACGCTGGTCTTTTTCATATTAAGAAATGACGATTTTTTTTTTATTTTTTTTTAAAAGAGCGCTATATATCAGTAGGATCAACCGATTTCTCAACTTTCAATCAGTCAAATATTAAGAAGAAAAAAAAAACAGATTTCAAAATTCAAAAATTCGATGGACACTGCTCTATTCGGTATCACGGCAGAGTGACAGATGTAAGAAGAAAGGGCGGACGAAGACATATTTTTTTACAGGATATATCGTTACAGGAAGAGAAAGAGTGAAGGGCACATTACACTATTACAGTCAGGTAATGATTTTTACAAATCGATCCACATCACACGAACACGACACATTGAATCTATCGACAAACGAGGATGAGGGGTCACTACGACACGGCTAAACACATCGATGACAATCAAGACATTAAAATCGGAGACGATCACACCTACAGGCACAATAAATAGGTCTTTTCACGTACCAGAGAGGAGTGCCAACTTCTCGGCGCAATCGAAAACTCCGTAAAATGAAACGAGCGTCCACAGAAATGATGACAGGTAGTTGGAAGCACCATGCTGAAGCGAAACTTTAAGATCCAAGTGCGGAGCGTAGAGTGACCGACCTACGGGTCTGCTACTGTAGTCATACACCGAGTAAAATTTCCTCTTCTGGCAAGAGGAATTCTTGTCAAATATGCCGTGATAGAAATTTTACATTGAAACAACGAGAAAATTCTTTTCTATTACTTTAAAGAGACGTCCTTGTCTTGTATAAAAGATTTCCAGTTGATTCAGCAAGACTCCTGTCACGGCATTTAACAGGATAATTCTCCTCAGAGTAGAATCGTATTTGTAGTTGTGATGATTAAATCCAACTAATCAGCAAAGAATAAAATAAAAAAAGTAAAAATCTACCCAAAAACCAACGTCCCAATCTTACGTCCAGTTTGAATGAGAATCTGATTTCTAAAAGAGAATATCCTCAATTTTAGATGAACTTCAGAATACTATTATTGACTCGTATAGCTCCCCTCCCATCTTAAAGTGGATATTTTCACTTTTGGGAATAATTCGCCATGTATTACCTTCCGAAAAAACAGTGGTCGCTACGTCATCCACCGTGCTAGTGGTGCAAGCTATACTTTTTTCCGCAATATTTTTCATCAAAGGCAAGTAGAGACCCCCTACCTACTCTTTGGCTTGCTGATCGGTGGACATTTTTACTTTCGAGGAGTCAACATTTACTAATGGACGATCATAAGATAGCAACAGTCATCTATTTTTTTTTTTTTTTTGGAAAATTGGTTTCAAAAAATGATTGGATATCCATGTTAATATCGAACGCAGGAACTTGGCGTTTAGGCAGGCCTTGTCAAAACTGACCTGTTGCTGTTTCTTATTAGCTCAGTTGGGAGGTAATGCACCGCGAAAGTGTGTTGATGAAACTACACGCTCAATTCTGTGTCTGACATTGACAGTGAAATTCGACCGTGAGGCTCACACATACGGGCTACTGTGTGTCCTTCGAGGCGGCTGTCCTGTTTCCGCTGCGGAAATCGTTTTTCAGGGCTCTAGATTTGGTAGACTCGAAATGTCGGAAACGGAGAATAAATGAGAAATTTTCCTCCAAAAGGCACATTATCTTCAAATTTTGTTGTCTGTGCTCTGGGACTTCCTATAGATAAAATACAAGAACAGGTGTCCTCATTTCTGAAAAAGTAAGGTACCCTTATAATCTCTTTCCCTTGAGTGAAAATTATAAGTTTCTCCTTCTTCATTTTCACGTGTAATTATTTATGAGACAATAGCAAAGAAGCAATTCTGTTCCCTTTTACGTGTCTTCCACAAAGTGCTAGTTGCCCAATGGATCACAAGTTGATCTATTTGAGCTGACTTTAGAGATATTATGACCAATTCTAAACCGTAGAGCAGAGCATCTGTAATCCCCAGGTTGAATTCTATTGATCTTTAATTCCATTTCAGATATTCATTCATGTATCAATTACAGGTGCTTATGACTTAATTTCTCTCATGAGAGGAGCAATCGGTTTCTCTAGATAGAGGATCGCTTAACATCATATCAAATAACATGAAAGCAGGAGTAATCAACAGATTCATTTAATAGTTATGATGGAGTCTCTTTGACTAACACGTGTAGTGAGTTCTTTACATTTATACAAAATAAGAGTTCATATAATTTTATTACAAGAAATGTACTTAACTAATCAAAAAGTATGTAATCAGGATTATAATAATGACTTTGACTTCGGTTTTCAAATCAGTTAGTCGTTCTGATGCAATTCGCAACAGAGACTAAAACACCATAACGAAAATGAGACTTGATTCTTTATGAAACAACAATAAAACAGACTACCTACATCCATCTCCACACCAGTATCAATGTTCAGTATAACATCCTTTCAGCTCTTATTTGGCGTTTAACGCCAGTCGAGTCAATAAATAGTACGTAAGAGAATGATTTAAATATACTTGACAAACAATTTTCATGAATGGAAATATTTTCATAAATAAAATAATTCCCTTATAATCATAGATCAGCTGCTATTAATTTCTAGAGCGAATCAATGAATAGTCACACGAAGTTCTCTATGAATACTCTTGACTTAATATAATGTCTTATAACTTCAGTAACTTAAGTGTAAGTCAATCGATGATTCGTATTTGGGGTACCTAAGGGAGATGACGAAAATTTTGAAATGATTTCACCCAGAAAATGAAAGTCCGGAAAATAATATATGGACACCATGAAATAGAAGCTCTGTGTCAAAATCACGATATATTTCCATCTCCACTAATGTTAGAAGTTACACCTATCTGGTTCCTTGAGTTCTTCAAAAAAGTACTCTCCGAAGTTATTTCAAGTTAAAATGTGAAATACTTTCCTTTTCAAATATGGAGATAGAGTGATATTATAAAATGTTATAATCGAATTTTTTTAGAGGAAAAGAAATAAAGAAGAAACCAACCCCAAATGACTCAATTCTACAACACCAGGCGTTGAAATCTCTAAACCAGGTAACGCCTCGCGCAGCCTTGCCTAGATGTAATTTTGGCCAAAAAAAAATGCAACTATACTTACAACATTCTGTTGTACCTGAAGCAGTGAATTTTGATATCATACTTGTATAATCAAACTGCAAGCCTAACCTTCTACAAACCAAACCAAGAGGTTCAACAGTTTTAATGAAAAATAGCATAGGAAATCATGAGATGAATCTCCCTTCGTTTGCCTGCGATACTGTGTTACATCAGATAGGTAACATAGTTATTGTTTTTTTTTTTTTTCCCCCATGCCAGTCATCATGGTTATTGGTGATTAAATGTCTTCTCCATTGGCGCACGCAATATTAGGCTTGCTATGGGTGGGGGGAGGGGTTAAAGACACCCACCTAGGCGAGGCCCCTCAACTAAAAAAATCACTCTCCTCGAATCCTTCTCCAAAATTTTTGTGTGTTCAAGCCGCCGTATAGGTTTTCCTCTCCCTCTCAAAAACGCCTCTTTTCTCTCTTTTTCATCTCTTCGTCTGCCCTAATTTTCCCTCTTTTTTTGCGTCACAGAGGAGGAGAGAGGGGGTTTGTTTTGTATGGTTACCATGCGTACGCCTCCGAGTTTCCTTACTTCTAAAATAATTCGGAATTTTAAAAAATAAAATTTTACAAAGAATCAAAAATCTAAAATAAATTTAAATAAATAACAGTATAAACTCATGCATGTAGTACCTAACAGACATTGAATATATACCTAAATCAAAAACAGTTTGGAATCTGCGTTTAAAAAACATGACAACAAAAATGATCGGATATTGACAGACTCCAAATGGGAACGATTTCCTCAATTTGCCACTTTTTAGCGGAAAAGAATGGTAACGTTGCTGTTTGATTGAATTTCCGAAGAATATAAGCTTCCTCTTTTTGTTGGAGGAAGAAGTACATAATAAAAAACTCATTATTGAGAACGATAGATCCGCAATTCATACTCTGGCAAGTTTTGTTCTTAAAAGCCAATTCCATAAATAAACTTATTTATTTTTTACTCCTGCGTCAACGGTCATTTACTCCGCAGGTAATTTAAACGAAACACTTAACACTATAAACAACCACGCATTTGAACTGGTTGATTTTAAATTTGCGCTTGCGCTTGACCGGAGACTAGCCATTTTGATTTTTGATTTTGAAACTTGGTTGCATGTTTTATCTGTTCTCTCAAATGCCGTTAAGGCCAAGTTTTAAGATTTTAATGATAGGCTGATGGAATTTTTCAAAATGGATAATAATCAATAAAGAAATAATGCAAACAAAGATCAAAGATACATTTTGTGGATAAGTCTTAAAGGCAGTCCATTTTTTATGAATAAAATGCTATGCATGTGGTTTATTAAAGCATAAACCTATAACACTGAATCAGTGGTCTTTGCAGCACCTTATTCAAACCACGATTAAACACTCTTGCTTCAAAATGAAATGAGCCCACAGAAAGATGGGACGATGTAATAACTGTATAATTTATCTTGAATGATTTTTTGCAAGTAGATAGATTGTGCTGCCAGTATAAAATGGATGGAGTTAAACAGAAAGGAACCAAGCCACATCGAGATTGAACCGAGAAAAAGAGGTTTAAAGTTTGGCTCCTACATAAGACTCAATGTAAAAAATAAACTTCAAGTTCAATTTCTGCAAAATTTGCTCCGACAAAAACTTTGAATTTTTGGCGATAGAGCAGTGGTTGAGTTCAAAACCACTCATAGCTCAATTTTTTCCAAAATGTGGGTTGGCTCCTTTCAGCTTAACTCAGTCCAAATGTCTTTATACCATTAATAATTCACCAGCCAGAAATCACTTTAATGTGACTTATGATGAGGAATAATCTGATGGTTCTTAAACATCTACGAGCATTTGTAAGTGAAGTACAAATAAAAGCTAAGTAAAAGAAGATACCGACTTTAACTAATAAGTATGCCAACTGAACTATGATAAATGAAGCAAAAATAAGAAAGGAAAAACGAAAGAAGAGTGAAAAAAGATTGAATTTTTTTTTCACATCTAAAATGAGGCGCTTTGCGTTAAAAAGTGAACGTGTTCACCGCCTTTAATTTGATCTTGTTCAAATTGTCGAAGTTAAGGAAAATTGTTGCAAATTTCAGAATTTAACTTTGACTAGGTCTTTGAGTTAATTAACACGGTCATGAACCTTTCAAAGATTTTTTTTTGTTTTTTTTTTTTGTTGCGATTAGAGTTATCTTTAGTTAGTAACATTCAAATGGGGTTGAATGTTCATTCAGTGAACCGACAGTTAGGGTACTAAGTATGAGATAAGATGCCAGGCTGAATTTCTTCTCCCTAGGTAATTTTTAAATCTCCTGGAGCAATACATGTAATCCATTTGCGGCAACATTAATTAAGACGATTATTGCCGACAAAAATCAACGAGTAGCACCTATAGTTCTTGAAGGCTTAAACGTTTGTGCAATCGCATCAGTTGAAATGAAATGATACGGTTGGGGGGGGGGGGTCTCTCAGCCTTTAAATGTTACGGTTTGATCATGGAAGTCCCTCGCACAGTGAGGTGATCGTTGACTAGTAAGATTTGATGATGTGCATTTTTTAAATCGTTCCAGTGCTGATGTCGCCTCTGGTGCCAAAACGTTGAATTCGATGCGCAGATTTTGAGGAGAGAGCTTCCAGATGACATCTCTAAGCCATTGCAAGATTTGTTCCGGGAGATTAACGGATTTAAGCGGCGATAGAAGGAACTTAATCACTACCTGTAAATGTATATTCGTAGTCGGATGAAAATCACGGATGAAGCAAACAAATTATTGACAGTGTATGCGTTTATAGTCCATGAGATTTCTAAATTTCGATATTCATCGTTGCGGTCGGCTTGGAGGCCCAAACATGGAGCATGGGAACCTACCTACTGAATAACACTTAATCTATGGAGACGAAATCGAACTTGAAAAATTTCGGATCCGCGAAAAAAGTAATCGCCGCGATTAATGCTGGCAGATGCGCCGATGTTCGTGAGCATCTCGGGATTATTGACCCTCTGCTTAACTCTCTGTCAACAAAACAATAAGAAAGTACAGAATTGGCTGTTAATGATACTCGCTACGTCAGTTTGGGGCACTACACGGTGAGGGATTCCAAGGGTTCATTCTACAGTTAGCTCACGTCTCACCTAGTTACGTTAGTTCCTAGTGTGCCGCGAAGACATGAAGGAAACAGATGGAGCATGTCTTTGAGTGAGTGCCATCAAACCCACACTCACATACGTACCCGTAAAATCGATGCTACGCAGGCTACTGGCGTTGAGGGACCTCACCTCATCAGTTACAGCACGGGGGAAACAGAGCCTGCTACCAATTTTTTTTAGGAGCTCATGGTAAGTTTTCGCTTTTTTATGGATCTCTGAGATCCGCTTTCATGCCAAAAAATAAATAAATACAGAATAAATAAGTATGCCCTTTTATGTGAAGGGGCGGGTTTCAGGCTTGGTTTTGAACACCCAAAGTAGCCAGATTCCGCCTGAACGCTGAAAAAAGTATGGCAAATTTTGACACAGTGATACTGTAGGGTTAAGATAAACAGTCATTTGGTAGCATTTACTATCCTCTTGGTGAATGCGATCAGAGTTACGGTATTTGCTAGCACAGTCTCTCGATGATTACCTTACTCACATCGCTGTGCCTCGTACCATGCATTTTTTTTAGTGTGTGAAGGGCTATGAAAGTACTGTATAAGGAGAGAACGGTCTTATTTGGACCCTCAAAAGACATTCCCGCAGGCAGGCGGTTGAATTCTGGGAAATCTTGTATAAACTAGAAATGAACATTGACCATATGATGTAATGATGGAAATGATGAATGCCATAATGCATACAGATACATTGTACATCCACGGTTCTCTTAGTAAACGTATCATTACATTCAATCTCCATTAAGATTAATTTAACCAAAAGTCTACCAAGTCAACGCAGGCCGCAGGTACTTCGCCACATGAGACGCCCAAATTGCGTTCTTCAAACATAAAGGCGCATGCTATCGATAGGGAAGCTGACCCAAAAAACTGCGTTCCGCTGTGAGCTGTGATCTGAATTAAAATAGTTAGGACAACCGATCTTCTACTTGATGGGAATTCCTTACGGTGACGTCATATTTGTCGACCTCAACGACAATGTTGCCAAATCTACGGGTAGCAAATAAATGACGGCGTTTCGCACTCATTCTGAGCCACGTCGCTCGCACAATTTCACGAAGGACGGTTTGGTATGTGCTCCATCAGTTCCCCGCATGCCCTCCTTTCTACCTACTACTAATCATCTACTACATGCTGAATATTTTGGCACTAAAACATGCTTAATGGAGGGAGGGGGAGGCGTCAACTACTGGGAAAAAAACTGAGGGGGTGCGGCCAAAAACGTTTTCCCTGTCTTTCCCTTTCCCCCTCCCGGGGAAAAACCGCGATTTTCTTGACGGCGATTTATCGAAAAATTATCAAACAAAAAATCGTGGCAAATTGCTAAAATTTCGATTTTATTGAATGCGATTATACATAGATTAAATTGTAGCAAGATTAAGGATAATTGCTCAGATGTTGATGATCCTAGTGATTTTATCGCAAAAAATCGTAAAAAAAGCCGCAATTTACTTTGAAAATATCGCGATTTTTCCGTTAAAAAATGCTACTTGGGCATGCCGCTTCCTACTCCTTTGCACCCTTTATGTCGCGTAAAAAAATCATTTCTTGGTAATTCATCAGAATCGACTTATTTTCCACTCGACTTAAATTGGTTGAATATTAATGGAAGCTCAATCACAATAATCTGGTCGTAATTGCTCTTTTTGGTGGTACTGTGAAAATAGGTAGTTTCCTACCAGCATTACCAATACCGACAATGGATGAGAAAACAAATTTCCTCTCGTTGGCCGCAGTACACCGCGTGTCTGTTGAAGTTTTAATCGGTCTCTCCTCGTATAAATTTAAATTAATGGAATTAGAAAGCTTTCAGGGAGATTAAATATTGGTGATGGATTAGATGTAAAAAACGGGCTCATGACAATGTAACGTTGACTATCTTCCTCGAGATAAATCCATTGATTTGAGATAACCTTTGGGAAGGAGAAGGGGAAGATTTAGATGCTTATCAACTGGTTCGATCATTAGTGTTGTTAAGATGGCTCAAAGGACCATATTTTGGAGACTCGCTGCTTTTCCCAATGTATTGAGGATTTCCGCGACTGGAGACATTTCCTTATAAAGCGTTTGCAACAAAACCGTTTTGCAGTATTAATGTGCAATCATAGACCTGAAAATAGTTAAGAATGAGTCCAAAATTCCGTTTCGATGAGTTAACGAAGTCAACGCAAAAAATGGTTCTCATATTATTTATCTGGACGTTATGTAGACTTTCACGTATGATTACGGTTCTTATGGACCGGGAACTTTACGCCAACTCATGACGTGAAAATTCAGAAAAATTCAATTTACAATGCCAGTTATTCTAATTAAAAAATAAAATAAAAATTTGGAAGCGAACTCCCGATCCTGAGAAGTATGAAATCAGTGCTGTAGCTAAAATGAGTCCAATTCGGACGCGAAAAGCATAGCCGTGGCGGATATAGCATAGCGAAGGGAAAAACGAGTAGACAGCGTTAGCGTAGAGTAGCGTTATATTTTTAGTAGTATACGCGGAAAAATAGCTCTAGAACTGGGTCTTAGAATGTTATCATGTAGTAGCATGGCGTGCTTTGCGATGTATCGGTCGATCTGTCATTTAAACCCACTGAAAAGGATCGATAAACAAGGTGTTTGCGACAAACACCTTAATAATCGATTCTTTACCATAACTTCGAATAGGGATATGTCAATAATCGATCATTCGCGCCTCCCCACTGGACATTACTGTCATGTTGAGGTTGAGGGGAAACGCCGTATATGATCGTCTGAACGTTGTTGCTGGATTCGATTGCCGTTGATGAGTTATTAATTTTCCAGGAAACTTGCGAATATGCATTCCTCATATTTTTCAGAGAATTTAAGGTGATTCGATGGACGTCATATTTTGTATCAGAACGGGATGCGATATATCGCATCGATTGGTTCCATTTTTTCAGCTACTCGTAATTTTTCTCCAATTTTGAGATCGCAATTCTGTTGTTAGGAGACCAAAGCACTCACTTGCCAATTTTAACAAAGAAATTCAACGTAATGAAGGCGTGGTTTTTTTTTAGAGAGAAAACATCGCATTCGATAGGTACTGATATCGAAACTGCACTTGAATGCGATATTTTCTCTCTCTAAAAAAAAACACGCCTTCATTACGTTGAATTTCTTTGTTAAAATTGGTAAGTGAGTGCTTTAGTCTCCTGACAACAGAATTGCGATCTCAAAATTGGAGAAAAATGACGAGTAGCTGAAAAAATGGAACCAATTGCCGGTCTGACACAAAATATGGCGTCCATCGAATCACCTTAATTGCAAAATCTAAAATATCGACAAATTTCCAGGAATAACATTTATGACCTCTATGAAATACCCATTTTATTGGAGGAGATTTTACAACATTCGAAATGTTATACGGCGCTCTCCCTTAGCATGGCACAATGCAGGAGTCTTTAAGCGCAACTGTAAGACTTTTTGTTTTTGTGTTAGATCATCAAAAAGTACTTAATGGAGAGGAGGGAAGATGGGGGGTGCCGAACGAGGAGTAGGCGTGAATTCATTGTCAGTACTTACTTCATGCTTTACCTATTAAATATTTATTAAAAAGTTTGCGCCCGACGTTTTAGTCGCCGTATCTTAGCTGTCAATTAGAAGCTGCGAAAGTGCTGTTAGGGTAAAATAGGTATAAGATTTTCGTTATTGCCGACGCTGCTCAAATTTATCAAAAATGCCAAGCCAAACTCAACGTGAATGTGAACGGATTGGGAGGTGCATTTACTTTACGGGTATAGGATGCTCATTTCAACTCTACTACTATGGGTTACTAGTAATCAATATTATGAAAGCAGTGTGCCGTCAAAATGGCACATGCTTCTTCAATGATAAAGTTACGAAGGTCATGCAACTATAAACGCAAAAATAAAGTTAAATTTAAGAAAATTTGATTAAGCATTGTATAAAGAGACAACACGTCTGTAGAGCATGAATTCAGCAGAAAGGAACCAACCCATGATCGAAATGAAAATGGAAAGTAGCATTTGTCCTTTGGACGAATCTGATACTGAGGTTAGCACTAAATAATGCTTACGGTAGTACGTCCCCCCTCCCCCCCTCTAAAAAGAAAATAACCAAAACGAGTGGGAATAACACGATTTTCAGTTTGGATACGTGTCAGCTTCAGATCAAGCAAAAGCCAGCATTAAGATACTAATTAAGGCTGATGTAATTATGGTATTCAGGATGGCCTTAGTATTTTATTGGCACTGACTTTAATGTGATTTGACGCTGACCTTACAGTGATAGACCCATAAGAAAAGCTAGTATTTGAGCCAATTCACCCAAGTATTTAAAAAAAAAAAATTGATTGGAAGTAGTTTCGGAGTCATGAAAATGTCAGTTTTCTCCACTTAATAGGACAAAAATTAAAAGTCAACATTTTACATCGATTAACGTAAGCCAGGCTTCAATTTTCAGTTTCATTTTGACATGGGCTGGTTATTTTCAGATGAAGTGAATTATAAGCTCATGAAAATCATATTTTGTTATGATTCTTGCAAAGGCGTGGCGTGCTTTGCGATTTATCGATCGTTATGCCATTTAAACCTATGGAAAAGGATCGATAAACAGAGTATTCGCAATGAACCCCTGAATAATCGATTTTTTACCATAGCTTCAAATGGGGAAATATCGATAATCGATCATTCATGCCTCGCCTCTGGATGCTTATGGAGCACATTAAACGCCATACATTTACCGCCACCGAGCATGTGTGCTGCAAAAGCAATAAGCGGGAACATATCATTTTATGTGCAAAAATTTTTTATGTTCCTGTTTTTACGAAAAATTAGTATGGAATTGCGGTAAAACGCTTACATAGAGGCGATGTAAAAGCGGTCTCATTTTTTATTGCCAAAATGATCCTACACTTGAAAACTATACTTCAAAGTATTCAAATTTGTTAGTTGTTCTTAAAAAAAAACTAACCAACAGGTATAGCACCATAACATATTAAGCAAAAAATATAAAAGTTGAATAATATCATCAAAAGAAGACTGATGATTGTTTTCAAAGTATGAATCTTGTGTTGTGCTTAACGATTTAAACTGCATAAAAAATGCCTCAATTCAAAATTACGAAAAGTGCACTGAAGCTATAATCAATTTGAATCAAACTTACTGACGACGACAGCCAAAATGGCAAGACCTATAAGTCCCATTATGATCATCATCTGCAAAAGACAACAAATTATTTATTAGAGACAGCCTCACAATTTGTGTACATTTTTTACATAATCACAGCTGTGAAGAGAAGTTGAACGTCGTGAAATTCTCACTAACAGAACAAGATCTTTGTAGCTAAGGCTTGTAAATCAAAGTTGCATTAGTCATGTAATCGTAATTTAACGGCTGAAACAAATTGAACGACGAAAAATATTAAGATCTGTCTGAGAAACAAGTCTTCATCTCAGTGGCGATTCTTGAAAGGTAGCGACACTGGTTTTCTCTCATTTAAATGTATTTGAAACGATCGATTCTTGGTGAGGCAGCCCACTTCACTTAAAATCGATATTTTCAATGGATTTAAATGGAGGAAAAACAATGTCGCAAACTTGCGAAATCGCAACGGTTTTGCGTCCAATAAGTATTGACGGAGATGTTTCCCTTTGAAAAACACCTCGAACCCCTTCTCATCTACCACGTTAGTGCATACCATGGTTTCTCTCTCTATTTCTCCAGAGTAGGTAAATGCATTCTGGATAAAACCAAGGTGAAAGAAGCCATCTTCATTCTTTGCGTTATATTGACCGATCGAATAGCGCAACAATGGGGCATTGTCGAGAGGAGACAAAACCGTAAGAGCATTTTGTTACTTGGCATTTTTTTTCCAAATTTTTTGCATCGCTTATGAATGATTCCAGACGCTGTGTAAAGATCAGTAACAAAGGATACTTACTTTTAAGTTCTGAAGCCAGAATTTCCTCTTTAATTTCCCTGCTTGCTGTTCGAACTGTGATGCACCCTGTTGAAGAGCGTCTGAAAAAAGAGAATGATCATAGTTTGTTAAAAGAAGGGGATAGAAAGGATTTAGAAAATAGCTGAAGATCATACTGCATATGTATTGTACTTATTCCATTCATCCAATCTTCTTGAGGAACATAAAAAAAACGCCTTTCACCAATGGATCGCACTCAATGTCATGCGCTCTGGTATCTATTCCTCTTACCACTAAAATTTCCATATCCTTCTGTTCCCCTCAGAAGACAGTATGAATGGTGAAAATTGAAAAGCGCGTTAATACATAATTGCATTGTTGCATATTTCCTTTTCATTTTTCTGAGAGGAAATCAAATGAAAATTAGTTTTTTGAATTTTAACAATTTTTTCTTCTTCTTCATCCTGCAGGGAATATTCCGCGAAAAAGTCTGACGTTCATTCACTTGCACTCGAAAAAAAACTGCAACGACAGCAGATATTTTGAGGGCCGCAAGCGAGTAAGGTGTTTTTTCCCCCAAATTTCACAAACAAGTACCTATATTGCACCAGGCATGAAGTGAGGTTTTGAGTGAATGGAAATCAGGTAATGTATTTTCCAGTTAAGAGGTAAGTTTTAAGTGGAGCTAGTACCATTTTTAGAACTTACCTGCTCTGTCATCTAATTCAGATAGTTTCTGATCTCTTTCAAGTACTTTTTCAACATTAGTTTTCATAATATCAACGACCTGTGAAAAGAAAATTACCATTATTCCTCCCTCATTTTCAGGATATTTACTGCACATAAGAAAACAAAATACAGAAAATTTACATACTTTTATGTGATTTCTGTAACAATGATACAGTTTAATAACTTTCACCAAACTTATCGGTACAGAAAAGAGAATTTAATTAAAATAGGTATCCAAATCAATAGTGGCTACTTAACTATGGTTTTGGCTATTTAAACTACAATAGCCTGTTGTACTTGCAATCACGAATATCTCAATTTTGTATAAAAATAAAACCTCTCTCCTCTTTCAGTAAAACCTTTAATTTGTAACTCATTTCGGTAATAATGATAATAAATTTATCTCTTTTTTACGATTTACACCCTAACGGAAGAAGAGTTAACGTTCTTAAAACAAAGCAAGAGCTATGCAATTAACTCACCGATATTGTGGGCGACATCTACCTGATAAAGAAAAATACAACCTCAAATCTGCGGTTACTTTTTTCTGCATTTTTTTACTTTGAGAGTTGGACAAGTACGGTAGGTAACCACTAACTAAGGAGCAAAAATGAACGACGAGTCTTTTTTCCAAACGGTCATCGTACAGTCTTATTTCTTAACTCCGTGTAGACTATGTCAGAGGGTAATATTTCAGTAGATATTGTCTGGTAATTTCGGAAGGATCAACATCCTTATCAATATTATCATTAACCCAAATTGGCAATCTATCTTTCGAACAGTGGCGCGGCATGCTTTGCGATATATCGATTGATCGGTCATTTAAACCCACGGAAAAGGATCTATAAACAGGGTGTTTGCAACGGACACCTTAATAATCGATTCTTTACCACAGCTTAAAATGGAGAATATCGATAATCGATCATTCACGCTTCGTTACTGCTTTTGAAATTGAATAAATTCTACAGACCTCATCAACTTGGGCCTGCGTCTGTTGTAACCTCTTTTGAGCTGCGATTTGCTGTGGTGTCCTAGGTCCTCCGACGATGCCATCTTCTCCGGTGCTCAAGTTGGCCCCACTGTCTGGTGCTGCCCTGTAATAGATGGAATTTGATGATATAATTCCGAGTAAGAATTCGAAGTCACCCAAGATTTAACACTGTTTGAGCTATTTTATGTCACGTCAATTTACCGGTATGTACGGAATGGAGTCAGGGAAAGGAGGACAATATGGACGAAGGAAGTGCAAATCGTGTTATAGTATAAAATAGCCCATCGGGAAACCGCACGTCTTGGTGCCGCACTCCGTGATTGCAAGATTTCAACGTGCCTTCATTGTTTTGCATATGCAATAAAGACAGTCGTTGAGCAGGTATAGTTTCATCCAGTAGCCTGATCGTTGAAAATTCTGCTAGGTTTGTCGGCAAGATAAGACAAGCCATAGCCCTCTGCTGTGTCGTCCCTGGTAAAAATTGGCGATAAGAGCTGCGTTTCAAAATACCATAGGAATTCTTATAGCCGGCTAAAAAATGCTACAGAAAATCATATAGCTGGCTGTAAAATGTTGAGAAAATGATACAGCCGGGCTATACGAAGCGATAAAAAATTGTACAGCAGGGCTATAGTTCCAATCGCCGGGCTTTACACTTTATCGCCTGGCTGTTGCTTTTTCGCCATCGATTATAAAAGGCTATAAGAAATTGTGTAGAAATTCGTGTGCTTTGGAAATCATTAAGTTTGATACGGAACCACCTTAATATTTACAAAACACACATTATATTTTCCTTTAATACATTTTTTTTCATCAATTAAAATGAGAATAATCCATACAGGATGTGCAAACATTTCAAAATCATGAGTTGAATAACGCTGACTCCGCCAGATTAAATATTAGAGCCTAATACAAAGCGGAGCGGCGACGCACTGGCGCCTACAAACCTAACAGGGATACTTCACGCATTACGCAACGCGTGAAGTATCCCTGTTAGGTTTGTAGGCGCCAATGCGCGTTTCGCGCTGGCTGCCCGCCTGCCGCACCGCAGCGTGCGGCTTGAAGCAACTATTTCACACCAGAGGTATTGCACAGTATCATACGAAATTGAAGGCGCTCCAACATATTAGGAATGGCAGGCATCCATCAAAAGTACGGAGCTTACCTGGCAAAATAAATCAAGATACTACGGCCCAAACAGGTAGCAGTGGTTCAAAAACTCACTAAGTCCTAGCATCCGTAATTAGTAACGTTTAGCATACACTTTATCGCCTGGCTGTTGCTTAGTCGCCATCGGCTATAAAAGGCTATAAGAAGTTGTGTAGCCGGCTATAGAAGCTATTGGAAATCTTACAGCCGGCTGTAGGTCTATGGTATTTTGGAACATAGATTCTACTGCCAATTTTTACCAGGGGTGTAATATATTGATTTTTGATGTCTTGTCGTCATGACATAAGTTTCAACTATTAGTCCGCAGGCGTTGCGATTGAATAATGCCACCTCGAGTATAATGAGTCCAGCGGTTAAGATATGACCTGAAAGTATCTTGTATTTTAAGTATTTGTAAATTACACGAAATATTAACTTTTTTCTTCCATTAGAAAAAGTACTGTCAGGCTACTGGGTTCGTCACACTTCGTCCCTTCTGTTAAAGACTGGTTTGTTTTGTTTTTTTTTTAATGAAATAAAAAATAAAAACAAATCTCATTAATTTTAGAAAAACAATTCTCTAAAGAGCAATTAAAATTTATTTTTTAGAGGATCCTTCTGGAGTATTCTTAGGGACAATGTAAAAGAAGTAAATTTTTAAAGGAAAGAAATTCCAAAAAAACCATTTCAAAGATCTAGGTGCTGTAGTTTTTTTAACATTCACACTGTTTGACAAAAAGGTTTAAAAACTGAAACGATGAATACATTTTGATTGAAGGCGTCATTAAATACGTACATTTTAGAACTCTTCAAAAGTTTTTGAGAAGAACGGTCTTTGTTGCGAGGAAGTGCTGCTTCTGGAATAACCATTGTCTAATTTTTACGAGATGGAAAAGTAATTATTATTTATCACTTTCAATTAAATTATTGTGACAATGTATGGGTGAAAAACCGTGAGCTGAAAAACTTAAAATTGAATTATCACCACCATCGTACTGCGGAGCATTTTGTGAAAATCGCAAAAAAAACCGGAATTATGACGCTTTAAAGAATGTAGTCGAAAAACGTAGTTTTGAGAAACAATGATTTTTTATGCGCGTCATATTCAAGACTTTTGCGGGGTGCACTCAACCTGTCGTGATTTTTAAGTGAGTTCTGCAGGTGTTGACAGTTGACTGACATGGGCAAAAAAAGAGTCAATAAATCGGAAAAATTATCTGGCGCCATTTATAACCAGCCTTGGAGGTATTTTTCCCGTGAAATAAGTCACAATTATAGGTAGGTGGGCAGCTTTTTTAATCCAATATAATTATTTTTTCATGAAAATAAATTGAGTTTTCACATACTAGGGTTGATAACCGAGCAATTTTCGAGGAAAGCTCTAGCCACTCTCCAGAGAATTTTCCGAGAATATCACGCGACGATTCTTTCGTAAAAATAACACGTGAGGAAATATCCTAATGAATAGAAAAGTATAAATAGGATCCATTCAATTGACTCCAAGATGTTTGCTCATGATCTCGGCATTGGTTTTAAGTATTTATTGCACTTTCCTTTGAAAGCTCTCCGTCCCTCAGGAAATTCAGTATCCCACAATGGTTGGCTTTTCGACAACATTCCAAGAAGACATCCTACCTACCGCCGGAGGGGTCACGCTAAATGTCAAACTGGGTGCGAGACGAGGGTGGTTCGGCAAAGTTTAAAATTGGTGTTCAGCCGAGTTAGAGAGCATGGCCTTTTCGACATTTAGCTCGGCTTAATCAAATAAAGCCTGGACCTTTCGCCTCGTCAAAGGCTCTTTCTTTTTTTATGCCACCGAGAGGAATAACTGGATAACAGTGGCGATTTCGATCCCGAGCGTTGGTGCCATCCATTATGACCAATTATAAATTTCGATTCTATCGTTGAAGCACCTGTCTTGATAAATGTCGATTGTTATACGTACATCTAACCCAAGTAGCGGTGATCGCGATAGGTCGCGATTTGATCGGAGAACGTCTCGCGATTCGATCGGAGAACGTTTCGCGATTTTATCGGAGAACGTTTCGCGATTATATCGAAGAACATTATCCGCGATTATATCGGAGAACGTTATCCGCGATTATATCGGAGAACGTTCCGCGATTATATCGGAGAACGTTCCGCGATTATATCGGAAAACGTTCCGCGATTATATCGGAAAACGTTCCGCGATTAGATCGGAGAACGTTCCGCGATTATATCGGAGAGAGTTCCGCGATTATATCGGAGAGAGTTCCGCGATTATATCGGAGAACGTTCCGCAAATATATCGGAGAACTTTCAGCGATTATATCGACGTAGATTTAGTCCAATATCATTGGATAAATAGTTGCGATTAATTGCCATTCCATCGCATAAATTTGCAGAAAAATCGCAATTTTATCGGCGGCGATTTGTCGCAGCATTATCGAACAAAAAGTCGTTATAAAGTGAAACAAACATTGGAATTTATCGAACGCGATTTTATAGAGATAAAAGACAAGATCGAGTATAATCGATCAGATGCTGATGATCCTAGCGATTTTATCGCCAAAAATATTTTTAAAAAAATCGCAACTTAATTTCTAATCGCGATTTTTCTGTCAAAAAATGCTACTTGAGGAAGTGGGTAAAGCCTAAAGTTGCAAGTTTGTTAGGATAGCCTGCGCTGGGTGGTTGGTGAATACCGATCAATTGGTCGCATTTAGGCGGTGAAAATGAACACCCCTAAAGCTCGATTGCTGGTTTTCAATGCTTGCTCTCAGTTTATTGTTTCAAAATGAAACCAATTACCTACTATCATTCAGGATACTATACAGTGAAAGTGTTTGATGGGAGAAATAAAAATCTTGCGAAATATCAAAAGAGCGGTTGATCTCACGGAAAAAAAGAGGTAGGGGTTAAGTCCCAACTGTTGGATGATATGGACATTCCCAATTAATTGTGGTAATACCCCGATCAATTGTGGTAGTATCCCAATTAGTTGTGGAAGTATCCCAATAAATTAGGCTACTAACCCAAATGTTGCGGTACTACCCCAACTTGAGTTGCGGTGCTACCAAAATTAGTTGGAAATGTCCGTATCATCCAACAAATTGGGGTAGTACCACAATTTTAGGGGATAACCCCTGACACTTTTCTTCCGTGTTTATTACGTTGGAAAGTTAAATACGCAGTTTGCAATGGTTAATATCGATATTCCAATTTCTAATCACTCGTGCGCGCATCTCATAGAATCATATTTTGATAGCTGAAGCCTGACAATTTGACCATCGTCCCTCCCCCTTCAAAAAATAAAAGATGATAAAGATAAAATTGGTTCGTTAAAACGCGAAATCCCCAAGTGTAGTTATAGAAGAGTTGTGACTTTTGAAAATGCAACCATTGACGCTGTTCATTGCGGCGTTACACATTAATGACTAAAGACAAAAAAAAGCCATAACTCCGTTTGTGGCGTTCAAGTCCTCGCTTGTGTCGCATTTAAAACATGAGCTCATGTTTTATTTTTCATGTTTTACATGTTAAAGAAAACTAATTGACGTTTTTCATTAATATTGTCTGTGAATTTGTTTTAACGTATTTAAAAATATTTATAGAGAGTTTCAAGGAGATATTTAGGTTGGATTTCTTTACAAACGAAAAACAAAACAAACATAATCGAAATGTCTAAACGTTTTTATGGAGATACGCGTTTTCTGACCGGAAACATCGGCACACTGCAATTCCTTGCAGTGTGGATGCGTCAATCAATAATGCAGGAAACTTCGATATGAATTATTATAATTTTGACATGCATCTGGCATCGGAACATGAGTCTTAAAACCAAACACGAGAGCCAGGAAAACAGTGAGCGCTCAGTTTCTCAGATATACAATGTGAATATCTGTAAGATACAGAGATAGTTGCTCATAGAGTTTCCTATCACCATTGCATTAGAGGATCTATCATTTGAAATGGTCGCATTTTTGCGCGCCTTCAATTCTTTGGATATGTAACATGGGCATTCCAAGAGCGCGGTAGCAGGCAGCAGTTGGCATCTAAGCGTTGTCAGCACTCAAACAGAAAGACAATTTCTTGCGCCTTCAATGTTTCAGGCATACAGCACTCATACCTTCAAAGTCAGGAATATCTGCATCCTTCCATGGCCATTTCAAAAAATATGTAGCCATAATTTTTCAGTGCCATCACCCCCTCTTCCCCGTCCCATTTTTTGGAGATAGTGACTTTACTTCTTGATAGCGATAGTTGACAAAAGCTCTAATGGTTGTGAGTTTCAGTTGAGACCGTTGTGTTAATTGACGTGGTTAATTCGGTTGATAGTCGTTTCCCGTGATACGATAAAAGAGGAGATACGTTTTGTAGTTTCTTAGACGGAGGAACATAACTCCATTCCAAGGTTGCAACATTTATTGAAACAATCCAATTTTTACAAGAATATGGCAGCCCAATTTCGGTCGAAAATGTTTGTAAGTTTTAAGTGTATGTCGGAGCAAAAAGCAGTGGAATTTCCATACATAAGTACAAAACAGTTTCCTGGTAAAAGTACAATTTACGAGAGGGAATTTGGCAACGTTGAAATGTTGTTACGTTCTTCCGTCCGCGGAACGACAAATTCAGAGAAAATTTAATGCAAGAGCACTCCAGATAGCGCTTCTCAATGCATCAAACATATGTATGCCTGCGGGTACGCAAATGTGCCTACTGCTCATAAAAATTGAGCGCCTGTAAATATTTTCACAGTGATTCTCGACAAGATAAACAAAATGAGGGCCCGGAACTGGAGTGATGTTTCCACAACGTATTGGCTTAGCATTACATTTGATGTCGCTATCGCACGGGGGAAACAAGGGTGGATTGAAAATCCTGAATGCAGTGGAATTGTTTACTTACGTAACCACTGCTTGTCGGTTAATACCTACCTGAACTTTCCTAGTATAGCCGCATTCATTCAATTTGTCGTAAAAAAGCTCGCGTACAGGGTGATTTGGGACTCTCCAGGTCAAAATAATGCGTTTTTGCTCTATAAAATCAATCCAAAGTCACCGCCTCTCAGTCCTCACAATTTTGAATTTTTTTTTTTTTTTTTTTTTTTTTTTTTTTTTTTTTTTTTTTTTAATTTTGGCAGGTTATCGGCAGCTAATTAAACACGTTACGCTGAAAAGTAGATTGTTTGACTCTTTTTTTACCCTCTTGTGATGCACACACTGGTCTGACACATGTTGGCGCCCTCTAGAAGTACGTAACGCCCCGTCCGAGCCCGGAAGTTGGTGTGTTATAATATAGTAGGGGACAACGCCCCCTCACCCCCACGGCGCTTCGCGTAACGCGATATGCGATACGCGTTACTCTTATGAATTTATATTATAGAGTATGATTTTTGATAAAATATACCCTGATAGCAAAGCATCATATGATATAACTCGGAAAAAACCTAAAAGTGGAATTTTTTTACGCGCATGAATGTTGTACGTAAAAAATCTTTCAAATAAGTCGGAATAAGTCAGATTTCAACAGTTTTACAAACAAAATGTGTGACAATAGAGGTAAAGAGAGGTAATTGGTACTTTTTACGCATTTTCTTGTCAAAAGTCCCCTGTAGGAATTTCGTTTTTGATTTATTTTAAGTTTTTCTTACAAGTTTTTTTTATTTTTAAGTATTTTTTTTTTTTGTGAATTTTACGTTGTGTGCTAATAGGGGTTTGCGATTCAACAGCGAAACGATTTAATTACTTAAACCAGTCTATTGCTTATTCATAGGTATAAAAATCCCGGCATTAAAAGTTCCTCCTTCCTTTGTGGATAGACCTGATTTTTTTTAGTAAAAGTGATGGATAAAAAAGGAAACAGCACTTTTTACGCTGTAATAATAAAATTAATAAATTAAAAATGAATCAATTATAATAAAATTAATCTTTTCCGAGTTAAAATGCATCAAATACAAAGTGGAGCTCAGAGAGTTAGACGACAAAAATACCTCATCTAAAAGGAAAAAATAAAAATAAACACAGTTCGGATACATTTCATTGAACCCTTTCCCTCCTTTTTTTGAAAATCATTCAAAAAACGATAATTTTGAGACAAATAAAAATTTAACCTTTATTCAGATGTGCGCAAGCACATACTGCATCATCTTATTGAAAAGGACTAAATTCTATCGTCCTTAAAAAAACCCAGATTCATGTGATCGATAGGTATTTGTTAAAAACTACTTGAAAATGTGTCTTTATTTTGACTCATGCACTGGAAAGAACAACTTTTACAAGACACGCTACGAAAGGATTATTGGACAACTGGGGTTAAATGACAGACACTAAGGAACATGTCACTTTCAGATGGTAAAGGTTAAATATTGATCAGATACATATTTCAGAGCTTTTCAGAAAAAAATCGGAGTTTTACAGTTTACACTGGCCCCGATTCAAACGGGAATATGTTTGAAAGACAAAAGAGACGCATTGTAAATTTCAAAAGACCACGATAAGTGGAAAGTTAAAAAAAATCATTTGATGTATATTGTGCTGAGTAGAAAGAAAGTGAGAAAGACCTCAATTATGTCAAACGATTCCGAGGTTTTTCTCCAAAACTTTAAAAGAACAAAGCTTGGAAAACATTTCAGGACTCCTCCTCTCGATGCCCCGATCAATTTTTCTCGCGAGTCAATAGCTGATGTATGGACATTTGAAAGTGCCAACCCCTTAGTTTATGACCCAATTTTGAAAAGCTCCTCCATGAACCCACGAAGAGAATTGAACTTTTATCGTTGGTACTTACATTCTTTACTATCTGTTTCCCGGTGACTGGAGCTTTTCACGGGCGGTGATCGGGTTTCAGGCGACGAAAAACAATTATTTCCCGAGGAAATTGGAAAAAACACAGAGCAACTCCCAATGCTAAGCAGCAGTATTGACAATTTCAACTCGCACTGGTAGTAGGTTGCTTAGATATATCGAATCGCTGGGTCGACAGGTCGCCACCGTCAGCAAACGCCGCGTTGGCCGTTCGGCGACTATGCGAAGCACGATATATATCCGAACACGACACTTTCCAAAACCGGAAAAACCGCGGATTTTCCGACAAGGAAAATTGCTCGGGATCAAACGCACGGCGGAGTCAGGACTGGCCCATGTCTGGGTATCGAATGTATTGCGGGTATTTTCAACAGTGACGTCACGGCGAAAGTTCCGTTCCGTCAAGAGACCGACGTGAGGCTGGTTCGGAAAACGTCGGGCCGGGGATGGACGCGGGATTTGAGGGGACAGCTTTGCGCCCGCGAATGACGAGGAATAAACGACGGTCGGCTGAAATTTCAGTCGTGATCGATGCAGCTTTTATTTGCGTTCCAGCGCGGTTTCCGCCGGGATGTTTTCGGGACAAGTAGTAATCCGCGAATCGAGTCGGCGGGTTGGATCAATACTCGAGCACCCGCCGTCGCGCGTCGCCGCCCCCGCCCACCCTCCGACGTTGCTGAACCTCCGGATTTCCCACGCGATCTCGTAAGGGGAATTCGAGGATTCTATACAGGGCGGCAACGCTGCCGCGGATAACCGTGCACTCTGGGCGCAAGCCTTGTTTACACTCATCAATGAACTACCTATTATCGAGTAAGCTCTCTAAGCCCCTCTTCCCATTGTTGATCCCGTCGTCTCACCTGCCCTCGAAGCCACCACCGAACCCCGAAAATGGTAAGTACCGATTTATTATTTCCATAAGTTGAAGCGATCGACAGCATCAAAGTTTGAGGATTGCTGAGACCTTGATAAAGATCCTAAATTCGTGTATTTTCGTCTCGAAATTATTTTATCAATAGGAACCTTCGGCGAATGAGGAGGGTGGTTGCCATTTTTGTGATTGCGAGCAAAACGAGATTGAAGTGAAAAATCACACCGAATCTAAAGGCTCACGGAAAGTTTGGAATAACGTTGCGGTACCGAAATATTCGGTTTTTAGGTCAATATTTTTTCTAAATTCCCTTCGGCATAAGTTATCGCTGAAAATATTTAAATCCCACTTACTTCTTTCATTCCAAAGAGAGTTCAGCTACTAAACTCACATGGAGCTGTTTAATGGCTCTCGTTAAAACTTGTTGAGTTTTTTCCTTTTTTTACTCCGAGATCATTTTGTTACAATTGTCTATTATCTTTTATTTGTTTTAAGAGTATTTTCATGTTTAAGCACCTGAGTTTTACGTAAACTCCTAAAATTTTACCCTCTTTTCGGTATATATTGTCAGAGAAATGTATCTGCTCACGTTTTATGTAATTTGTGCACCCCTTCATTTTTTGCGAACGTAAGATGTACTATAGCCTGATTAGTTTTATTAAGTGTCCTGACAATGGAACATTACTCCATTCAAAGGTTATAAAGTTGATTCATATACAATTCGGTGTTTTACAAGACTGCACGACTGTCCTGCAGTTTCTGGTCCCAATGTTACTAATTTTTGCGCGTAATCCGACGAAAAATTAGTGAAATTTTCAGTCAAAAGTTTTTCACAATTTTCCTGTAAAAGTACGATTTGCGAGTGGATATTATTATCCGTTCCGTTATTTTATCCAGGAAAGACCAAAAGCGTCAGTGATTTACAGGCGTTCAATTCAATCTAATTCTAACAGAAAGAGGTCCGCGTTTTGCCTATTTTGTCTACTGAAGGAGATTCTGCCTCTGCACTGAAAAAAAATTCTCGGCGTTTTTACCAAGGTCCGTTGGTTCCTTTACAATCTCACTTTTTTTTTACCAATTATTGGTAATTTTACCAATACGGACTGGTAAGCTTACCTAAAAACCGGTATTTTTACTGTTTTTTCAGGTAAGAATACCAGTTTTATTGGTAATCAATTCCCGGTGACTTTGCCATTTTATCTCGGTATTTCTACCACAGTCGATAAAAAATATTGGCGTTTTTACCAAGGTCCAGTAAAATTACCAAAAAAGTTCAATAATTCTATCGAGATTTCTCGGTAAAATTACCAATTCCATAAATGGTAATTTTACCAAGAAAAAACTGGAATCAAACAGAACCCTGAATTCTTGGTAATTTTACTCTTTTCTTAATAAATACACCGAGATTTTTTTTCAGTGTGAGAAAGTAAGAGGCGCGGAGTCCAGTGATGTTATGCATTCATGAACCCACTACTATAAACCTTTTCTGCTCTCGTTGTGCATTCTGGATATTTATGGATAATTTGTGCTGGATGCCCTTGGTAGCCTGGGCTCTTCCATAGAGGTTGAATATTAAATGAGAGAATAATGATCATTCAGGAGGATAACACTTTGGTGTTCTTACCATAAAAACTATGACTTGGTTGGAACACAGGGGCCGATCGCCCCAGTTATTCCTCTTATATCTGGCGCTGAATTAACTTCCATAAAGTTGACCGTAGGTAACCTTAATTGTAAACGACACTGTGCTATGCACCAATAATTGTGGATCATGTCCATAAAATCACCTATCTGCAGAAAGAAACTAATGGCACCTAATGTTGCTGACATGAGCCTGAGACAATGGCTCTATATTGATAAAAAGAGTTTGATAAACCTAGAAATATTACCACAACATCACGGACTTTTATCACCAATTTCCGCTTTCCTAAAGAGCTCACTCATGAAGAACGCAAATGGGACTTCGCCGTCAGTATATAGCCTGTCATTTGTTTACGCTGGGGCAAAAAGCGCCTTCAAAAATAGGGATATGCAATCTCAAGACAGCCATGTTCCTCACTGCTCCTCACAGCAAAATGTAGCTCAGTCTCGGATAAATGAACCACGGATACCCAAGTGGCAGATATTAAAGGAAAAATCGCGACATTTTAAAATCAATTTGCGATTTTCACGATTTTTTAGCGATGAAATTGATACGACCATTAACATTTGAGCGGTTATCCTCAATCTGTTCGCACTCTTATCTCCATAAAATCGCTTTTGTTAAAATCGATATCACAACTTTTTGTTCGAAAATATAACGATAAATCGTCGTCGATAAAATCGTAAGTTCATTGTAAAATGCGCGGAAACCGCAATTTATCCCAATATATATCCGATAGGTAATATTGCAGAAAATCAACGTCGATAAGATCTTTGATTAAATCGCCATTTATCGCGATCATTGCAGCTTGGGTAATTGAAACTCTACCGTAAAATTTAAAAGTATAGATGCAAATTTTACGGAGCAGCCCGAGATAATGTTAACAGGAGAAAAACAATGGGGACAAACGGGGAAAAGGCTAAAATACAACAATGAAAAACCCGAGACGTTTTGACTCAAAACTGAGTCATTTCCAGTCGGAAAAAAATTAAAAATTAAAAAATATCGATGAAAAAACCTGAGACCTACATGTTGATTACCGTGATCCGAGGGGGAAAAAACATTCAAAATTTGAAAGCAGACTTCGCAATACCGTCATCAGGTCACCTAAACTGCCGTGCCGTTGAAAAACGCCGTATGAACATTCGCATGTTGCCACATTTCCCCTGATAAAAAAATGTGTTTTGGAAGAAAGTTCTGATGCATATTTTTCCTTAAAATGTTTAGATATTTTAGATTGAATTGCGAACAAAAGTTCCTGTGAAATTGGAAAGAAATATTTACAACAATAAGTTCATTTTTCATCAGAGAAAATTTGGCAACGCCTGAAAGTTCATACGGCGTTCTTCCTTAGCACGGCAGTAAAGCTTCCAAGCTGGGTAGGCTTTGATATTTCCGCCGCCGTGAGCTTGAGCGCGCGTTTGTCAAAATTCCCATTAGTGTTAAATCACGATGGCCGCAGAGCAAAAAGCATCTATAAAGCTATGATAGACATGCATGGTGTTGTTGCAGGTGTGGAGTCGTCGCTTGATCCATTTAGGCGCTGCCTCGCGTGGGAAACACAACGCCGCCGCAGCTGCGACGACAATACCTCCGTGAGAGACTGTTAAGCCGTGGCCAAGCGTGTTACTGCCGCCGCGCCTAAGAAAAGTTCCCCGATCCCGCTTGCTCTGCCGTGTAGGTATCATCATATGAATTGACTGAATTTCCTCAAAAGGAACCAAGAGAATACTATCGCGCTAAGGAAAAACGCCGTATGAACCTTCAGCTGTTGCCAAGTTTCCTTTGGTAAATCACCAACTTTTAGGAAAATTTGTAAATATATTTCCTCCAATTTTTCAGATTTTGTTCGCAATTTGAACTTAAGTTTCTGAAAATTTCAAGGAAAAATGTTCATAGCTATCCTCAAAAATTAACATTTTATCGGAGGAAATTTGGCAACTCTCGTATGTTCATACGGCGTTTTTCTTAGCACGGCAGAATAAATGGACCGCGTTTAACAGAAAAGAACCAAGCCACATCAGCTATTGCCAAATTTAAAGGAGCAATTTAATTTTTTACGAGAAAACGTTTGTGCGGATTCCTTGGAAAATTTTAGAGAATTTGCCTCGTATTATGGAGAAAATTCACTGAAGTTTGCACTAAAATCCGCACAACCGTTTCTATTGAAAAAATTAAATTGCCTGATGAAATTTGGCGATAGCTGATGTGGCTTGGTTCCTTTCTGTTTAACGCGGTCCAAATGGACCGCGCTAAGCAGAAAGCAACCAAGCCACATGAGGCCCCTCGTTCCAAACCCGGCAATCTCCATTGCCCTGTCGGAAAATTGTGCAATCGTATTATTTTTCTGAGAGGAACAATCAAAACGTCAAGCTGTTTTTAAAATTTTCCGAATTTTCTCGCTGAATAACAAAAAATTTACGGGAAAACATAAACATGCATGTTTTCCCGTTTTTTCACTTTTGAAATTATAATGATCGCACAATTTTTAGACAGAGCAATGGGGATTGCCGCTTTGGAACTGGACGCCTCACATGAGCTACTGCCAAAAATCGGGCGATTTCATTTTTTTCATCGAAACGGATGTGCAGATTTTCTTGCACATTTCAGTGAATTTGCTGCATGTTAAGAAACAAATTCCCTAAAAATGAAAGCAAAATCCGCACGAACGTGTTCTTGAAAAAATTAAATTGCTCGGTTTTTAGCAACGGCTCATGTGGCTTGGCTCCTTTTTGCTAAATGCGGTCCATGTAAACGTGCTATATTTTTCAGTTTCCCTCTCCGATGTGTCCCGAAACAGAATTTGGGACTGCAGAAGTGTTTAATGGGTAAAAATAAGAATATTTTCCCCTGTACAATTTGTTCCCCAAAAATGTCACCAGTTGGAGTTAAGGCCCTAATAGATCAAAGCGTGGCGTGCTTTGCGATATCGATTGATCTGCCATTTAAACCTTTGGAAAAGGATCGATAAACAGGGTGTTTGTAGTGAACACCTTAATGATCGATTTTTTGCCATAACTTCAAATGGGAAAATATCGATAATTGATCATTCACGCCTCGCCACTGAACAAGATTCATGATTGACGCTGACAAAAATCTAGCAGCACTCATGGCTAGAGGAATTTTAGGATATCATATAATTAGAAATATAGTAACAACTACGTGAATGTGATAATAATTTAAAGTGCTGAAGTTCAAAGTTTGTGTGAATACCATTTGATGAATGATATATTATGCGTACATAGCATGCAAGCTAACTTGTTGACGCTCAACTTGCGTGCGATACAAAGCTGCCCACAATAATTAATCGATCACTTGCTGTGAAAGGAATGGCGTGAGGCTTTGCATTTGAATATGGTCACACGCAGGAGAAAATTTGTCCTCATTTTCCAAGAGTATGAAGTAGGAATTTGTAGGCGCGCATATTTGATACACATTGCGACTTAATTTTAAAACACTATCAGATGCAGCCCATATTTTAGATAGAAAAGAACAGAACAAAATATTTTCAAAAATATATGCTCAAGACTTTATTGTGCTATAATATAGCCGTTGCACATTAGAAATCATGTACGTGTATTTAGGTTTGTGATATCTCAGATTTCCTGTCGCATTTCATTCTGTCGGAAGTCGAATGGTTATCGTTTTTGTTCGGAATTCCGTACAATATTTCATTATCATTGGTCTTGGAAAATTTCGCATTTTGACGGTGAAAGTCGGCAATCACATAACTCGGTTTGCGACGTCGCAGACTTCCTGTCATACTTTATTTTTTAAATGGAAAACTACTCAACGGCAATTCTTTAAAACTGTCATGATTTTTCTTCTCAATGCGAAGAAAATTCTGCAAAAACTTCAAGAAATAGTATCAATTTGTTCTCCTTTATAAAAATGACGTAGAGGCGGAGATTTTCAGACACCGCAAACGAGTTATGTGATTGCCGACTTTCACCGTCGATTTAAACGTCAAAATTGGTTTTTTCACAGCGCGAAAAAACAAAAAATTTAAACAAAGGACGGCTCCTATAAGTAGATTTGAGGAAACTTTACATATCATGCTAAGATACCTAATTTTTGCTGATTTCGAGGGCCAGTAACGTTATTAAATTCAAATAATGCATTTCTCGAAAATTAACAATGTCGCGATAAAAATCAGTAATGGTTTGATTTATTGGCACAATAGGCAACGCTGGAATTATTGTAAGATGTGAGAGTAATCAAAACTTCCGCTCTGTAGTGTTGCATGCGAGCATACGATAGATACAAATCGAATTTCATCATATCGCCTGGGTGCAACTATTCGGGCTCCAAGGATGTCCGTGTTGCAAACACACGGGTGTGAAGGCGTTTTGAATTCAGCCACTAACCGCCTTAACAGCAGCGCTCAGTGGAGCGAGTCAATGAGAGGAGTCATACAAAATGAAGCTCATGTCGATGTAAATACGGAACGTAGAGGTATTAGAAGTGGTTCAATTGAATTTTTCGTCAAATATCCTTGATGCAGTACCCAATGGCCCGTACAATTTATAATGTGAAGAATTTAGAAGAAAAAACATAAACATTTGCAGTTTTAGCCGGGAAATTCATGTTCAACCTCTCTGAAAGACTCGTTTCACAGTGCGACTGGCTTTACTGAGAGGATCTAAAATGACTGAGTGCCTTCAATTCTTCATTCATACTTCGAAGACATCACGTAAGCATTAATAGTTACTCTACAAATCATGCTTAGAACATCAAGTCGTCGTATCAACATTAAAGGACAAGAGATACTCATATCCTACGCCTGTGTGCAACTACTCGTATCTAGGAGATACCCATCTTTAAAGTTCTTTAAACGAAGAATCGAGAGAACTCTAAATTTTATTTTCAATCCTCGCACGCAGTGAAGTCCGGCGTTGGCGCCGCGACGAAGTGGTGAGTGCCTGGACAGTCAAAACGCCTTCACTCCTGTGCATATGCAACACGGACATCCGTGAAGCTCGAATAGTTGCAACCGTCCAGGAGTTGAAATGAAATTTTTTAGCGATCGTCGCTTTCGACCATAGAGTACTCAATGCTTTCGACACTGACAAAGGGCGGTTAAAGTTTGCGGGTTTCTCTCGGCTAGTTACTGAATTCCAGCGTTGCCTGCTAGTAAACTATTACTGATTTTTAGCGCGGCACTGTCAATTTTCTGCATGATGCTTGGACGTAAATGTCATTATCAAGTGCTCATTAAAATAACGTTGACATCATCAGGGCCGGATTTACTTACTTGCCGCCCACAGGCCGCCTGTATTTTGCCACCCCCTTCTCATTCGTTTTGAAACATCAATAAAACCCATCAAGTGAACGTGCCGGAGGGGGATGAGGGTTGCATAAGACTAGTTTACTCGTGTTGGACACATTTTTTTGCGAAAGCCCTGTCAACGCTACTAGCAAAATATCACGGAACTTTGCGCGAAAGTTAAGTTCCGTAAACCTATCTCTGTGTGGACAAGGCCTTCCATTTATATGAAATAAACGAAAAAATTATGAAAGAACAAACATAAATGTGGTTTAATAAGTTTAACTTCCGCCGCCGCTCCGCGCTGACCGCACTGTGTTTGGCGCAATGATGCGTGAAGTATTCCTACAGTCTTGTATGCGGTATGCGTTTCGAGCCGACCGCTACTGCACGCACTGTGTTTGACGCAATGCGTGAAGTATTCATGCAGTCTTGTAGGCGTTAAGCGTTTCACGGCGTCCGCTGCTGACCGCAGCGACCGCACTGCGTCTTCGACGCAATGCGCGAAGTATTCATGCAGTCTTGAAGGCGCTAATATGTGTTACATGCCGACCGCCGCGCCGCGCCGAGGGTTTCTCCTTTTCATCTCAAGATCTCGTCATCATCGGCATGTATCTGCGCCGAGCCGTTCCAGGCCAAATTCCGTGTTCGGTTTCTCTCTTAGTCTTAACTCGACTAATTAAAGGTGCTGTCTATTGTATCACAGAGAGACGACAAAATTAGACTTATACTTTCGGGAAATGAGAGATTTTGTCATCTTTTCTCGTTTGTATTTTTTTTTTCTGAATCCGATTTTTCTTTATAGCTAAATTTAAAAAAATTAAAAAAAATTGCCGCCCCCCAAATTTGCCGCCATGGGCCGCGGCCCATGTGGCCAACCCCTAAATCCGGCCCTGGTTGCATCAAGGATTTGTAATGAAATATTTTGGTGTTCATCGCATTTCACACTAAATAAGGGTACTTAATTTGCTCCTCCTACACCGTGACTTAATTATAGTGTTGCGTATTGTGCCGATGAAGTAAACTATTACTGATTTTCATCACGACATTGTAATGTTCCCGAATAGTGTTTTGATTGTTAAAGTGTATAATAACTTTGCCGTCTTGAAATGTAGACTGTGGCCCTTACCTTCTCTGATCTGAGGATTGAGAATGCGGTAAAGCCGTTTCATGATCACCTCAGTACAAATTTGAGCACGAATTTTAACATGTTTGTATTTTTTATTATTATTTTCGCTGATGAGCTAGAAAAAAGTCAAGTCAGAAATTTGAATCAACCTGAGGTTAGGTGTACGGTGATTCATTCCTTTTAAAATGTTTCTGCATATAAAGTAGTGAAATATTTTTGTAGCTTAAGAGCTACGTCGATTTGATTGAAACTTCATACCTTGAACTTTTATTTGACCTTTTACATGTTTTTCTTTTATTTTTTAAACAGGATCAAAAAACGAGATGGATTATACGGAGGAGCGCATATATAAAGGTGAGTGTATTACATTCTTGTGTATTTTTCCTCAAAAAGAATAAACGAAATAGAATGAGCAAAAGATTCTAAAGTATTTGTGGAGCATCAAACAGGCCAAGACGTTTTCAATTTTCTATCGCTATTTAAAGAAATTCATCTTAAAAAATATAAAAACGAATATCTAAAAATATCTTCAAACGCTGTCTCGTCCAGTTGACACCATCTATTGTGTTAATCAAGAAATATAGGCATCGAAGTGATGGCAATCATTAAAACGGTTTTGGACACGTATACGTGTTCGAAGCATTATTGTCTCAAGAAAGTATGGACTAATACATAAAATTTAAATCTACAAGAGAACAACTGACAGTTTGCGCAGATATTTGACAAAATATCCTCCTAAATTATTGGCCAAGGATGCTCGCTTCACTATTACGGACTTCCTGAAGGAGATTCTTGGAAAAGCGGTACCCAAAATATTCTACATATCGATGGCCTAAGTCGGAAACCACGTATCTACATTGCAATGTCTCAAAATTTCCTTTTTCTATTTTATTTTTAAACTTTTTAGCTCGAAATTTACACAGAATATTCTGCTTACAGAAAAGAAAAATCATAAAGTTGTCGATGATAGGTTTCCAAAGAAAAAATAAAGTTTGACACGAAGCCTGCAACTTAGCAAACGTGGTTTCTCATTGTGGCCATCAATACGGTCGGTGTCGCCACCTTACCTGCGCACGACAATGTTGAAAACGCCTGCGAGAGCAACTAAACCAACTTAACCGTGGTCTCAGATGCATACACAAAGATTTGAAGGCGCGCCGCTTTGATTAACGTGCATCGTGCACGAGTCAAACAGCAGTGAAAGCGTGAGGGTAAAAGACCGCAAGTGGATCATTTTATTTCGTACTCTAATCACAATAGACTCTGCCACTGCCACTATTTAGATTCGTAGTAGCTGCAATACCTGACATATCTGCCATGATATCTATGAAATCTCGAAAAATTGTCCACGAAGTACTTATGGTACCAACATACCTACCTTCCCACTTACCAGTGAACCCGCAAAAACTAGGTAACCACCATGCGAGCACTGCGAGCGTCCGTGAGATCGTATACTTACGGCCATGTGTAACGAATTTTCACGTATACTTTCCCGGGAGTCGAATGCATTCCGCAAGTACCTTACCTATTATAGCGGTTCTACACAGTGTTGCACGATTTATATGAAGAATTAGAGATTCCCGTGAAATATTTCATGAAATTGTACAAAGCTGCGGAAAAAATGGAAAATATTTAACATGTTTTCAAGGCTGGGTATGCAACACTCGCTAAACAAAACTAAAAATAAAAAAACCTTTTGCCTTTGATTTAATTTTCCATTTAGGTACCCACCTTTGAGAAATATTTCTTCATATCTTACAAATTTTTCTCTGAAAGTTCACTGCATGTATCTCATTTAGTTCCAAAATTGTATTTTTTATAAAAAATTGCAACACTGTACCCACATCACGCCTCTTATTCTATTAGAGCGCACGGGAAACAGAACTAAACGGAATCCCACCAAAACAGCGGTCGATCGTTCCTCATTGAATAGCAAAAAATTACACTCAAGTTTATATTCCACATGCCATGCACATGATTCTGCTTGTGTGCGACTTTTCTTTTCTCGTTGCCAGTTTTTTTTTCGGCATTTTCGGCACAGCCATTATTATCGCACAGTTTTACTTTTGAATCTGACAACACCGCACGAAGGAGTTTCGGTGTTTTCATTGATGAGCATCGATGACTCACTTCCGTCAAATGAATTGTTGTTGATAATAAACGTCAAATTCGAGTTGGAGGTGTCACTTGGAATTTCAGATACTGCATCGTTTAATTATTTCACTTCCGTGTTTTTTCTTAATTTCTCGTATCTATCATCTGTTTCCTCGAGTTTTGAATTTTCGTGAATTAAAATGGAACGGTATGTACTATTGTTTTAGATTGCTCAATGAAATGATTCAACCTGTCCTTGCATACCTTGAACGACTACCTGGCACTTTCAAATAGCCCAAACATATCCTTAAAATTAGATTCATTCTAAATTTTTCTTGTTACTGTTGGATGGAATTCAGTCTGATAATTTACTCTCTTCTGCACTGTATGTAGATGTGTCAGAATATTCTATGTGCAGAATCAAACAATGCAACAAGTAGAACTTTCTTTGACACAAGTAATTGAGGTTATATTTGCACAGTTTGGCCTTTGCTAATCCCGGAAATGCAATAATTCCCTGGGCAGGAAAATTTTAATGTTTTACCATAAATCTATTTCTCCAACTAATTTTTGAGCGCCTCTATTCATTCGCAATCATGGATTTAATGTTCGTCTCTGCTCAGTGCTATTCGAAGCTCTGATCCTTCAGTGAATACTGGCCTGCTAACTCTGTCGAAAGATCTTCTATTTAATTTACATCATTCCTTGGCAGTTTCTTGTTATATGAGGCAAAAATATGCCGAACTCAATTTAGCTAATCTCAGCAAGTTAATTCATGTTGTAACATATGAATAAGTCGATTTGAAGTTCACTTACCTAATCATAGAAAGAAAGGAACTAAACATCAAAGAACCAGTTCATCCAGGGTATTTTCTAACAGCAAGGCAAACATTTTATGTACTCATCATTCCTGCCTCCCTGCTATATTTTAACCAAACAAGCCCTTAATTTCTGTTCTGTTATCACTTGATGCCCCCATCTAGTGGTTATCTTTATATTTTATGGTTATGTTCGGATTGCAACAAATTATAAAGACTGATTCCCAAGATTGCTAATAATTAATTCAGGATTTACTATCTGCACTCCGATTGTTGAAACTTTAACTGGCTATGTTGGCAAAATAAGACAAGACATAGCGGTGCATAATCTGTGCCGCGTAATATATCGATTTTCGATTCTTGTCGTGCCAACATAAATTTCAACAATCAGGCTGCTGTGATGCTTTTTGGTGGAAATGAGCTGTCACCGTTTCAGATTTTGAAAATGCACCATGTAGGGAGACATTAATCTGGTTAGAGTGCCGGGAAATGTAGTAACAACCACCAAAGAAACCATCTTATTGATTTTGATTGTTGATGGTATTTGTATTACCACAGTATTATGCCATTTTGGGTGTCATAAAATCAGTTGCTTCCTAAATCAAGCAACTGCTCTTGACGGTGATCTCTCGTAGCAACTGCTTGCCTTTTCTGGCATCATTTTCATAACCCTACTTAGAACACGGACGGATGAATAGGTAAATCCATCCTAAAACTAACAATTAAGTATTAAAATTATATAGCATCATACTCACTATAAGTACCATCAATACTGTTACTGGGTCTGAGTAGGAGGTACTTAGGTAGCCAAAGGTTTCCAACGCCATGAGTTATTTGCCCCCAGAAGCTACCTTCTATTTCATAGCTTTCATTGTCAGGCATTTTCATTTGATTTTTTTTTTGTCACAGGGCAATGGAAGATGGATTTGCCGGAAGTAGCAATCTTCCAAGTGGAGATACACCAAAATCAAATGCAAACCTCCAAGCACAGAAGAAACTTCAAAAAAGTCAAGCACAAGTCGATGAAGTATGTATTTTGTCAGCAAAACTAATGTTTTTCAAAGGAATTTTGGAAAGATTTCCAGGATTTTTAAAATAGGACCAGCGAGGTCTGAATCTTGAAGAAGTCTAAAAATCATTATTTTTAAACCAATTTTTAAGTATCAAGTATTAGTGAACGAGGGAATAACCATACTTCTATCTTCCCCATTCCATGGTCCTGCTAGAGACCATTAAATTCAGGTCACATGGTAAGGAATCAAACCTGGGACCTCCTGATCATATGGCCAGTGTTACAACCACTTCATCTCTAGAGGCTGTAAATGAAAGAGAATTGGCAGCCAGGCTTCTTGTAGTGAAATTTGGGCGGATATCTATTTTTCAATTGACTTTTTGACCGGTTTACTGGATTTTCTAGAATTAAATTAAGTCTCAGTGTTAAATTACTTAATAGTCAATCCAGCTTATTTCTTGCAATAAGTAAGATAATAAAAAAATCTACATTTTCATAAAAGCAACATCTGCAATGTTCCATTATTGCACAAATTTTTGGTACTAGAACTGGCACTAACACAAGTGTCACATTTTTTCATGAAATACTTCAACATGACAATTGCAATTTTAATTTGGGTTTTTTTTTCCTTATGTAGAATTTGTATGCCATTTAGTACTTCAGTTTGGTGAGCAAAAGTCAAATCATAATTCCTCTATTTTGATTTTCAGGTTGTTGGCATAATGAGAGTAAACGTGCAAAAAGTTCTAGAGCGTGATTCAAAATTAAGTGATCTAGACAACATGGCAGATCAGCTACAAATGGGAGCCTCTCAATTTGAACAGCAGGCAACAAGACTCAAGAGGAGAATGTGGTGGAAGAACTTAAAGGTAATTTACCTTTACCAACAGATTGTACCAGTTTCATATCCAAGATGAGTTAAGGCTAAAAAACAAATTTCCAAATGTAGATTGTAATATTGTGTCTTTCAAAAGCAAAGATTGTAAGTAATCTGATTTCACCGTAGTACTTTTTCAATCTTCTCTCAGGAGCATTAAAAAATGAGGCATCTCTAGGTATAATCTTGGTTTTCCCTCCTATTTTATTTTTTTTAGAGAAACATGCCAGCTTTTTAGAGCTTAAAATCCATGCAGAATATTCGACCAACAGAAAAGAAAAAGCAAGGAAGTTTTCAAGAAATTACAGTGACTAGTTTTCCCCAGGAAAAATAAAGTATGACAGGGAATTCGCAACGTCATTCACGAATTATACATGGTTTGGTACTATGGCCACCAATATAGATTACAAACCTATTTTTACCATCCATAGTGAAGGAAGGGACTATATCGGATAAAAAATCAAAACAATACATGAAGATAACTTGACATGATTTCTCATCTAGACGTAATGCACCATGAGGAGTGTTATTGAAACTTTTAAAAGCAGCAACTCTTATCTGAGAAAATTTGCGTCCGTATTTCATTTGGCTCTATCAATTTAGGACGCCTCTGCGAAAAAAGATTCAAAATCGATGTGAGTCATTGAGACCCCTAAAAAAGAACCTTTGCATTGCGGGAAGTTTAAAACTTTCCTTTCTGTTTGCTTACCTGTAAATCTTTTACGGAAAAATTTGGCCCTCCAAAAAAACTCTCTTGTTTAAAAGTTCAACGAAATCAGTGCCCTTTCTAACTCAACTAGACTTTGATCTTTAGCATTAAGGATGTTTGTGCGAACCCTTTTATAATTATCTGATTTCTCAATTATAAGTCAAATCCAGAAATTTAGATGTTTTCACTGTAGAGATTCTATGAGATCTCTGTGAGAGACCTCTCTGAGACCCATTCTGTTTCTATGAGATTCTATGGGTAAATTTAATGAGATAAAATGTATCATAATGCTTGATTCTTGACTTTGTCTTGTAGCTCAATGTCATATCTTGTTTCTCAGTAACTTCACAAAGTCTTTAAAACACCGATTGTTTCATCTGACTTTCAAGTTAAAGACAAAATCATTCTTAAGATCTTAGGTAAATTTTTTAACAAGATAAATTATCCCTCGGCTTTGAACCAGGTGTTGAGGTGGTTTTCAAACTTTTTAAACCCTAATTTGATATGACCAAAGAAGGATTAATTGGCTTTATGGTCAATATATTAGTAGCTTAGTGCAAGAGGATCGTAAGCAAAAATCTCAGTGAGATTGAGTTTCTCTCTTTTACTATAAGGTTGCATTAGGCTCAATGTGTAAGGAAAAATTCAGTGGTGGTAGGCATGTGATAAGCATTATTTCAATGACTCACTCAGTATTTTTCTCTTTTGCAGATGATGATTATCCTTGGATTGATTGGTTTAATTTTTGCGATTATTTTCATTAGTAAGTATTATACTCAAATTTTCCACCCATCGTCAATCTGAATAGAACTCTGCTTCAACTGCTTTTTCGATCATCTCAAATTGAGCTATGCAATATCCAATTCTCATGGTTTTTTCACCAAAAAAGCTTTAGAAAAAGAGTTAGTTTTTAAGGCAGTTTACTGGGTCATATTTTAAAACTTTATAACCACAAAATTAGTGGAAATTGGCGCTAGAGACTTCTAGAGCGAACCTAGAAAAAAATTAAGATCATTTATCTTGTTTAAACGGGATAATTAACCATTTCACTATGCATTATTAAATAAAAGACTTAATTCATTTTTCAAGAAGTTAAAGAATGCAGGCTAATCTAGAGGTTATGACTTGCCAATAGCCACAAAAATCATGGACATGGGCTCAGTAGATATTCAGTGTGAATAATCACAGAAAATGAAAATTTTTAGACTGTAAGAGCTTAGGTATTCGTATTAATTGCATTGAAGACTGATTCTTTCCATTTTTTTTTTTTTTTTTTTTTTTGGTTGAAGACTCTAAAAGTGTTCTATTATATCATCTGTTCATCATCATAGATTTCAAACTGAATGTTCTTAATTAATCTGTGAAGTTAGTACCATTGGCTTGGAGGAAACTCTCTGCCTTTATCGACACCACCAGCATATTAAAATCCCTCTCTTTCTTTCTTCCAGTCCCACTCATCGACCTTGAAATTTCATAATGGCTATCTTGAGTAAATAATATTTACCTTTTGGGAAGCCATCATTTACTTTTAGTTAATAGTATATCATTCATAGAATAAAAAATCAACAACTCCATAAAAAGTCATTAATTTTTTTTGTGAACCTTGAATTTTTTTTAGAAAACTTTGTATAGTAAAACACCCTCTATGACAAAAGGTATAATCCTTGTTTTTACCTGCCAGAAGAAAAGTCCACCAGAAGTAAATCGAAAGCCTATACGTATTAAATCTGCAAACAAGTTTTCAACTACAGCACTGCACGACACACTTTTCCTTTATTGATTTAAAAAATCACACCATGAATAGTTTTGAAATAAACTCTTAACTAAGATATCAGAATTTTCAATCTCAATAAATTCCATCCCAATGATCCAAATCACTGAGTTTTAATAGCTCTGTGTGTATCATATTCTCGCAACAAAATCTTGCATTTTCCATCGGAAATATTAAGTTCAAGTGTTGGAAATTGTGTACTTTATTTAAGATTAAATTAATTTGGTTTTTCCCTTACTTTTTTTACAGCTTGGATTTGGTCCGCGTTCGCAGGTGAATCAACCAGTAATCCATGAACATCATAAATTTTGCCTGTTGAAGTCATCGTTTCTTGCTATTGTATCTATTTAAATTAGGACTGTAAGTTATAAATTGATGTAGCACCTAAGAAGTATTTGAAGACTCCTTTTTCTGTCGAGAGATATGGCTCTGTCAGGGATTAAAACCCTTAGACCTTTTATTTTTTTATTTTATCAGTATAATGTTTCAATCAAGAATAATTTCTGGTCAACCTGTCTGTTTTAAGTTTGCAATACCATCGTGATCCTTGAGTGTACGTTATTCAACTGTAAAAATAGTGGAAAATTCCAAAAAAGTACTTATCTTGCCAACATTTTTTGGAATATTTGCTTAAAAAAACAGGAGGTCTGTACTGCTGTCAAAAGTAAGAACTTTTTTCAATCCTTTAAAAGTTGTCAAATATCTTCTGATTAAATCTATTTTCCAGAACACTCAACTAAATATCATAAAAATTTTAAGGATGTTTTACATGCGATTCAATCTGACTTACCCAAAATTTTCAAGGATGAATATTCACAATTTTTTAGAGCTATGCATGCATTTTGAGTAATTTGGCAACTTTGAAATATTTGTGCGGTGCTTTACTATTTAAAAAATTCTAGTGAAGTGTACACTCTGGATGAGACTGTAAAAACTTGCCATCCATGGTGTCTTTTTGAGAGAAAAATTTTAATGTCCTATAACATATTTACTGCCCTATTATTGTTGGTTCATTTTAGGGGGTATTGTTGAGCTTTTTATCGTTTCAAAATACTCTTTGATTTGGCTAAGTTGCTAGTTTTTAATGTCTTAAAAAGCACCGTATCGTAATTTTGTTATTATTTTTGAAGTAGTATCATGCTTCCTCCTTTTTCTTTATAAAATACTTACTGAGTGGCTAAAGATTTTCTGAAGAGACCATTAGCCACTTTTCCTCTCTTTTCCTTATCCATGCACTGGACTGAGAGTAAAATCGTTTTTATTTTTTATATTATATTCCACGTGTATAATTTAGGAATTATATATTAAGAGTACTTGAAATTTTAGAATGCTGAAGCAAGCTCCCTCCTTAACCCTTATCAAGAAAGTCTAAACTTTTTTCTTCTAAAGAGACAAAGCTGAAATGAACGTGTTTTTTATTGCATTTTAGCTACTATTTCAAAACCGTGCTTACTGCCGGCTAGTTTAAATTAGTTTAAACATCCTCCTTCATTTTTTTTGACACATCAGTTTTTTTTCATAGCTGTAAAGGTTTTTGTCAGAGAAAAATTGCTGGAATGTCTGTTGTGATGTCTACATGTAAAGGAGTTAATCATGAAGTTCCAGTTTATCGATGTTACTTAAAATTTCCAACAACAATACCTAGATGTCAAACTAGGAGGCACCTATCTACACAGGAAGTTTTAAAGATACATCTATCTTTTTTTCAACTTTAGTATAAAACGCATGTTGTTTTTTTAAACCTCCCTTTGTCGATAGATCCCTGTTGCATGAGGGTGTCCAATCATAGCCCTAAGTTTTGACTCATTTCATGTTATCTTTTGCTAAATCACAATAAAATGAAATCAGTATTTCTAAAGGTAATCGTGCTTATCTTTTACCTGCATCCTGGACGTTGTCTCTTTATTTAGGCTGGATAGATGACTCTAGTTGAATTAGAAAGAAGAAATAATTGCCAACTGGTCAAAGGCTGATTAATTAGCCCTTTTAACATCTTTGAATTGAGTTCCATGCCAATTTGTCAAGAGAAACATCTTTAAAGACATCAGGCTATTAAAGATTCAAATAATGACACAAAAATATGCACTGAATACGTAATTGTCTTTCTTGAATAATGACTAGATGGAAGGTTGGCAGATCGATTATTAGTTTGCTCTCATGGACATGTTGTAAAGAGCGTTGGTTTTGGTTTATTGCAACTTATTTTCTCATGGAATGTTCAGTAGACTTGTACATACAGCTAAAAGTAATCAAGCTTTATAGTTTTTTGAGTCAGCATGTAACTGGGTATAAGCGCCTTGCAAGAAATACATGTTTCTGCATTACTGTGCTTTTAGATGCCTTCCGTTTGCTAATTCCGTCAGATCAAAACAGGAAGAAAGAACACAGTTTCGGAAGCTGCTCCCTCAAAGATTATTCTCTGTGACCTAAAAGTTACTTTAAAACTTCTCATTTCATTCGGTGCATCAAGGCAAGGGCCTCAGTTGGATCGAATTTAGCGAAAAGGAAGCAATTCAATTACAGTGCTGTCATAATTTTGCGGAGGTTTTGCTTTAAAATAATGTAATGCGCCTTCTTGTATTGAAATTTACAGAATTGTTTTCTTTTAAAATTGAAAACATTTGTTAGAAAAACTAAAATATTAAATCTTCTAGGTGTTTTTGAGATCAAGGCAAAGTTGCATGATAATTATAATACTTTAACTGTCTTGGTTCTCTTTTGCTAAATTCGAGCCAGTTAATTTTTGTAAGAGAAACAGATGATGATAAAGTTTATCTCCTGCTGAGAATGTTGGTGTTATGTCCTTTAAGGTTTAAAATTTCGGGATCCTAGAATTAAATCATATGGTGACAGCTGCCACACAATTCTCATAATTATCCTGAAACGTGACTAAATACCATCGGTACTCAAAGTGACGGCCAGTGTTACACTTTTTCAACTACATATTAAACTATCATTTGTCAAAAACTCTAATTTGCATTTACTCTGTAAACTTTTAAATCCAATCGCAGTGGGTAGGTACCTAAATGTTGGTGATAGGTTTATTCTAACAATGAATGTATGGTCTTGTATCATATTCATGTGAAGTTTCAAATTAATTTAAATTTTTAATGTTTGCGGCTAGCAAGTAACATATTAATCCAGGTATCTCATTCAATTTTATCGCACGGTACTGATGAGTAATATGGCATGAACAATTTGTTTTGTGCTTAATTTATGTCTGTGCGCATCTATGCGAAGTATCTGCTTAAAACAAATTATGAGTTCAGAGACTTTGTGATAATCATCTTATATAGTCTTTTCGTCTGTGTTTACTTGCACCTGTTTTACAACAGCTCATTAAAATTCTCTCTCAATTTTCATTGAGATCATGACTCTGAATATTTGCACTCCTGCAGTTATTGTAAATTGGTGTAAGTACCTCCCATAAATCTTAATGTGTTTTTATTCCTCAATCCATTAAACATAATAAAGTCCCATGCCTAACTAACATTTACCTCCATTTGATTATCTTTCATCATAGGGTTTGCATAAAAATAATTTATTTATATGTTAGCTCCATATTATGATGTTAGTGCCTTTTTTGTATGTACATTTATTTCAATAAAGTATTTTTTTAAAAATTTCAAGAATTTTCATATTCACCTACTCTGATGTTTTTAAATCTAATAATAACCCTGCCTAGGAATTTCATAAATGGACAACAAGACAGGATATGAAATTACACCTCGCAATTATGTGTCTGCAGCAATTTGCATAATTTTTTTTTTTTTTTTTTCTTTTCGTTATTTGCTCACTATAAACCTCAGATGATGTACTGATTGAGTACATTTACCGATTTGAACTCATTTAGATTCACGTTGGAATGTAGAATACTGTGGACGTTTTTTACAGTGTAAATTATTAAATTAAAGTTGTAGATGAGAAAATATTGGTTCCTGACTGGTTCTTGTCAATGTAGGTTCACACTTTCCTCTCACCAAAAACCAGAGCCTACTTGAGTCAAACTGAGCACTGAACTAATTTCGGTACATTTTACCTATGATGAAATAATTTTCCAATGCACTGACCTTTTTTTTGACAAGAATAAAGGTACCTTTTTCAAAAGGGGAAAGGAACATGTGTGAGCAAACCATGCTCTAATTATACCTATGCCTAACATACCGGTGGATTTCAATCCTTAATTTGACCTACGTTGATCATGGTTTTTTTTTTGTGAGCGATAAGTTTGAATTATTTGTTTTATGATGTAAACTAGCTAAACTCACTGCTCAACGCTCAGCGAAGTCTAATACAACTTTTTCCTTCGTACAATCGTGACGCCCGAGAGTAATACCACTATTCGACCACGCGGTAGCTCGTATTGCCTACTCTGGAGACTGAAGGCAAACTGACTGGGAGGTACATCACAACTCCGCTCCACCACGCTTGGTGATCGAGTCATTCCGGTTTTCTTCCTCGGGCAGTCTTGATATTTGAGAGAGATACCATTATTCGACCACGTGGGAGCTCGTATTGCCTACACTGAAAACTGAAGGCGAACTGACCTTGAGCTGAAATCACCGTTCCTAGCTCGGTAACACTATTGCCAACGATCAGTCGCAACCTCTGAGGGGGATACCATTAACATCTCCGTAAAAATTTTCTCCCGTGAATTAATGTCCCATTTCGCAGATCCAATCGCATACCATACCTATGTAAGGTTTCGTCACACCATCAATGTAAGGTTTGTGTGAAAAAACTTTTAGGCGCTTGACCCATCGTAGATTGTCCACTAAACTCAATAGAGATGTACCTATTCTTACCCCTACTTTTTTGAGGGTGGAGCCTCTGAATTTTCCGCTGTTTGGGGGGGGGGGGCAGTAAAATGTTAACGAGCGAGATGTGGGATCCACTAGTAGGTAAGTAGTGCTGTATACAATTAATTTTATGCCATAAATTGTCACAGCTGTACAATATTCAGGGGCTACGTATGCAACCTGCAACAAATAATTAAAAAATAACGAAGAACTTGGACTTCGGCTCTTTTTTTTTTTTTTTTTTTTTTTTTTTTTTTTAAAGTTGACTTTTTGATCCTAGCGTTCTTAGACCTCTTGATTGTTGGCTACAATTTTAAATTTTGTGAGATATCATTTCATGAAAAAAAGGATAAGTTTTGTGCGTCTCTGTCGAAGTCAGTGACGCGCATTTGCGAGGATAGCCATGCGCTGATGAATTGTCTATTGAATTGGAATGGAGACGTAATTTGCCCATTAGCACAAATGAGGGACTTCGAGGACAAGGCGCATAAGTGCAGTTTTTACTATTTCGAGAAATACATGTTTGAAGTTTCGAAATTAAATTGATCCTTTTGGCGGACAGCAAGTTCAAACTGACTTTTTGATGCTTAAAAACTGGAATTCGGGAGCGAATTTTTCCCAGAAAATGCTTTAAGACTACAGTTTTACTTGAAAGCATTATTATCTCAATTTTTTAAAAAACTGCATCTAAGCGCCTTGTCTTCTAAATTGAAGCCTCTAAAATATAATGAAAACGCATGGAATCATCACCCATCTAACTGGGGCCATGACAATCCATATCCCACACAATCGTCCATCATAAATCATTCTTCAGGATTCGCTAAGATGAAAATCCCAATTGCATCGTGTGGAAGAGGAGGCATAAGTTGCCTCTGCCTAATTTTCTAGCTCCTTCAAAGCTGTGACAACCGTAGGGTTACCGAAGATTAGGGACCTTCGCTACCCTCTCCCTTTTTTGATTTAACCAGAATTATCAACAATAAATCTTGTTTTCTGATTTTACCGTTTATTTAATAATTTACTTGATATGAAATGAAGTTTGCGCAATGCAGAGCATGAATTTTTCAACAACTAAAATGGTAATTAATCGTGGGATACAAACTCAATCAGCATCGAATGAATTCAAAATAATTTAGTTGTCGCCTGCGCTACCTGGCGGTCAAATTTTGAACTACAAGGTGCCCGCAGCTTCACACCCCTCCCCTCGATGGTCCCGCGCCACTCAGTCTGGCCTCTGGCGAGCTCGACCGACTTTCTCTTATCTAAGCCGCCACCGACCCTAGTTCCTCGCTGGCGCCTGGCGCCTCGAGGATTTGGTTTCGGCTATTGTTTTCTTCTTCTTCCTCTCTTGACCCATTCAGTAGACCACCCAAAAGGCACTCATGTACATTAGGTCTTGGACACTATCCTTCATGCGATTCTCACGTGTAATACATCTATCCTTACTGATTTTTCACGAGGAACTCGAATCTGACATTAGTTTTTTAGTTTAACGTATCATACTCCATCTAATGCTATAATCTTGCGACAGTATTGGGACACTTCTTAAATAACGGATTGAAGTTCGCGACATAGGGAACTACATTCTTATCAGAGCGCATTATTCAACAACGGGTAGGTCAAAACATTTCAGTTTTGGCTGGCAAGACGTGCTGTAGTAATAATAAGTATTCAATTGAATAATAATTCACCAACGGCTCAATTGAATTTTGCGCCGGTGAAGGTCGTGAGTAGTCAGACAGTTTTGGATTTTGAAAATATGCCAGTATATCTAAAGTTTTAATTCGTGCCGCCCCCCCCCCCCCCAAATAAAAAATCTAAGTTTTTTTTATAGAAAAATGAAAACCTTAAAACTTTAAATTTGGGACTTTACGCGCAATTTAAAACTTACCAAAATTATATCCGGGGGAGTTCAAAGACGTAAAACATAACGGTACCAAGGGATCTTCGGCCTTCATGAGGCGAAACTTTTCTGAAGAAAAGGTAGGGATCTCAAAAAAGTTTACCTTTGGGGTACCGCCGCGCCTCCCCCATAAGTTATTAGTCTATGACAACCTCCTCCTCCCTAGTGAATAATGTAAGGTCAATTGAAGCGCCAAATCATACGGAATATTGAAGATGAAGGTGCCAAACCATCTATCCTGATTTTTTTCTCATTAACTAATGTTGTGAATTTCTAATTTTCGTCGATCTGTATGGTGTACGCTGCGTAGAATTTAGACCCGAAAACATGTTTTGGATGCTTATTATTTTATGTAAAAGATCATTCATTAGATAGAACAACCGGAGCTGATTTTACTTTGTGCGAAAACGTATAAAACGCTCAAATGCACTGACGCGACGAATCAGACTTCATGAATTCCCATCTCAACAGGATGCTAATTGAAAGGCCAGTTTTTCAAATTAACGATCAAAAACAAGCGCTCATTTCCCCCCTTGAATATTCTTGTTGCTAATCCATAAGAGTTAGCCCATTTAATTCTGAAACGACTGAGGCGCCATAAACTGAAAGGACCTCTGCTTTCTGTACCCATCACAACTTTCAGAGCTCACGTGTGTTTTGGTATTTCGGATTTTTAAAATATAAAGGAATCGACCATTCAATTGAACCAGCATGTTGATTGCTGGCGTATTCAGCGAGTGCACAATAAGAAGCGTAGATGCAACCGCTACTGGAACCAAAATTTCCATAAAGCGTGTAAAAAATGACAAGCCTGCGGCACAGATGAAGAGTAAGGAAATGACTGAAAAGTCACGCATATTCTCTCCCTCATCTGACAAATGACGGATTTCACACGGATTTAAGATCCGTGGTTAATCCAAAGAATATTAAGATAATGCAGGCTCATAAGCATCAAGAGCGTGAGCAGAGTTGCAATTTTATTTTATTCTTTTTAGCAAAAGGAAGGTTTTTTTTTAAAAAAAAAAAATTACTTTATCCCTAAATTAACTAAGGTAGAATTTGCGATATATTTACATTCATTTCAACGTTTCATAACGCTCAATGGAGCCCCTCTAATCAAGAAAATCTTGACGCTGACCCAAACCAGACATTTCCTCAATAAATTTTTTCTTTTTTTTTAAAAAAAAGAAAAAAAATTGCATTCTCAAATCATTGAACGGATCAGGATGTTTAATATTGAAACAACGTAAAAGTATTGTAGAAAAAATGGCGAGAGGTTTTTGTGCTTCTTTTTTTTCCTTCTTTTTGATCCTCGGTGCCGTTTCCTCATAACAGTTGAAAAATGAAGCAAACTTTAATAACCCCCAAAAATATTCTGAAATCGGCTTTTAACATTTCGTTTAGAAATTCTCCTCTCGCAAATCCTGAAAATGTCTGGTGAAAGAAACCCACGGACCCACCCCAAAATTTCAAATACAAGGACAACAATAGCCCCCTACTGGAAAAATTGGATCATTTTTCAAGGAAAACGGCAACTCTGATTGTGGGTGACAATAATGAAGAATTCTGTTTTCCGCAAGATTAAGTAAGCGATGGTGTGCAAACAGGATAAACTCACTTGAAAACCGGTCAGTTCTGAATCACAAGCCGAAGTTCTGGAGCAGATTCAAGCAAAAAACGTCGGAAAATAGGGCAAGGTAGTAGCAATCGGTATACCTCGATAGACAGAAAACGGCAAAATAAGTCTCAATAATTTTGTATCATCTCGCGCAAGGAAGTATCAGGAGATTTCAAAAATTGACGTGCACAGAGCATTTTAATGTTAGATATCGATAAATTGGGAATCGGAGGAAAACACACCGTTAAAGTTCTTTATCGCCAGTTCCTTTGACAAGAGCTCATTTCAAACAAATGACCAAAGTACCTGGGCAAAAATTCCAACTGAACCACCATGACCACCATGACTTGATACCATTTGTAACTTATTTAAGTACGATCTGGACAACTTCCGCCTAGAGTGACAAAAATTGCAAACTTTTAAGTCAAAAGTACTAGTGCAGAATTTCATGTTTCTGAGTACGGAATCAGAGTTGCAAAATGAAATTCTATTTCAATGAAAAGTGAAATTCCATTTCGCATGAAAAGTCAACGATTTTTCAAGGGCTCCGTATGTAAACCGTAACAATAATCCGAGAAATCATTAAGAAAATGCAAGAGTTATGGTTTTTTTTCTTTTTTTCAAAATTTCCAATTTAAAATTGTACTGTTCTTAGGCGTTCTATGGTATATTGGGTCCATTTCAGTAGTTTTAAAAAAAATTCATTGAATAAAATAATTGTAAGAAATTTCGTTTCATGGTGCATCTTTGGTACGCAACGGAATACGGTTTTAACCATACACACCGCAAACCTATTAGACCTAGTGTAGCGGAAATGAGCCCAATATTTTTGGCTATTTCAGTAAAAAACATACCTCTGCACCTGAAATTCTTACGTAGATGGATGTTTCTAAAACGTGTGCAGGTATCTCTTTCTCATTCTTTTCACTCTTTTCATTTTAATTTTTTTAATTTTTTTAAATTTTATTTTTTGTAATTTTTTTATATTTTTATTTTTTTATTTCCATTTCAATTTTTTGGCCTCAGGCACCTATTTGGTTCTTTTGCTCCTTTCTGCCAAACTCGGCCCCATTGTGCTATGCTCTCAGCCATAACGAGGATATTGCCATCCCACCGAGCGGAACGCGACCGGCGCGTTGTGGGGGAAATCCACCGCGGTACACCTCTGCCCCCCTCGTCCATAGCACCTCCTCCTTGTATCTCCTCTTCTCCTCTCCTCACGCCCTTCACCCATCCACCTTTCTAGTTCCTTTCCCGCTCAACAGAGTACACTATCTAATGCCAATAATATTCTCTAGGTTTACTGAAAATTCCCCTAATAGTGATTTTAAATTTTTTTCAGGAATGGACAATTTTTTATAGATTATTTTTTTCGGCGTTTTTTGAAATAAGATTCATGAAAACGGGACGTATAAGTGTCGCACCATACCATCTGGAAAGTGCGCTTCCTATAAGCTGTCGTTGGGCTGGTAAGGACGGCATGGGTTGGAAACGCATCTTTCGGTATCGCTTCTCGGCCTTAATGGCTAAGATCAAAGTGTAGTATCTGTTCTTATCAGCTTAATATCTGATACGGTCCGCACTGCGGACCCAGTATATTAATCTTATTTTTGGAAACAGGCGAAGTGTCAGGGGCTTGCTCCACCTTTGCCACGGATCGGCCCGGTATTGCAGTACCGCCGGGATCGGTCCAATAACTTATCTCATCACCCTAGTAAGAAATCAAAATGCAACATTATAATTACAGTAGCAGTGGCATATTATTGAGAACTAGCGTGAAATTGCTATCATAAATAATAATCTTTCTTCGGAGTAACTAAGAGGTTATAAGTTTTCTAATTTAGGCAGGATCAGATTTGGTCATTTATTGTTTCGTTTTCGGTAATTTCTCCTAACTCCCTTTCATACTTTAATTTTCTTTTTTTTTTACATTTTTTTTTTCGAGTACTTACTTTACACATCGCTGATTTAAACTTTTTATTTTTATTTTTTACTTTTCAACTTTTAATTTTAACTTTTTTTCTTACATTTTATTCTTATTTTCAATTCATCAGTTTATTTTTCCCTGTATTTTTACGTACTTTTTTTTAATGAAGTCTTTATTTTCATTTTTTTGCTGCTTTAAACGTTTTTAATTTTTTTTCGAGACACATTCTTTTTTTTTTCTTTTTCAAATACGACAGAAGCTTAAGCTAAAAGCGAAAGTAGCTTCCAAGTTCAAAGTTCCTGGCCTGAGAGCCGGGATAAAAACGTACTTTAGGTTCACAAGCTGTATGGGTTACCTCATCCATCCCGGGAGGCTATAAGGTTTCATTTACAGATCCCGTACCACACTTACGTCTAATTAGCTTCCGGTTGGTGTCTTTTCTTCGACAGAATTAAAATTTTAGAGAAATTCAGGGGCGATTTAATCTAAAATTGTGAAAATTTCGAGGCAAAATATACACAATTTTCCTCAAAAAACAAACATCTAAATGCCGGGGGGGGGGGGGGGATTTTTACAAACATCGAATGTTCTGCGGCTTTTTCCCTCAGCACAGCCGCTCAAGTTGCATGTAGGGGCTCAAAAATCCTGCACTCTACATCTGGCTCTAGCTCATGAGGAGGGATCACAAAAAACCAGAGAGTTAAAAAACCGGGGGGATTTCGCTTCACTCCGCGCGGGTTTCCCCTGCCCCGTGGGGAAATTCATTGAAATTGAACCTGATTATTGCGGTGATCAATTATTATTAGTTCGGTTACCTGTGTGCTGTGTGGCAGCGCGAGACTTCCAAAGCGCGAACTTGACCTCGGTAGCGGAGTTGTTTGGAAGACTCGCCAGGTAGCGCTTGTGCGGCGCGTTTTCTTCGGCCGCTTATTATAACATTTTAATTCGCTTAGTTAACATCTGCGTACTGATTTAGGAAGTATGCGGACCGGCGCGACCACCTCGTGACTCGAAACGTGGTTTTGTTGAGGTTATGTGCGTGACGTGATCATGTTCGCCATCGAATCCGTCCCTGTCGTTCAATGTCTCGTACGTAGCAGACATGCTTACCGTGCTTGTGTGGCTGTTAAGTGAGTGTTGTTGAGTTTTTTCACCCCCGCAATCTCAATTTTTGAGAAAGATGGATGCCTCAATTTCAAGGATTCCCTCCGACCAGCATGAGTACCTTCATACTTTGGTGAGTTTTTCCCCCCATTCCCCCCAAAATTCCTCGGGTCCCAGTCAAAGGGACGTAACTTAATTCAAAGGTTGCAAAAGTGACTAAAAAACATACAATTTTTTTTACATAAATGCGAGTGTGCAATCACTTCCAAAATTGTACTAACTTTTGCGAGGAGAATTATTGCCTGTGAAAAATTCTGTGAAAAATGCCCAACAGTTTCCTGAAACAAATACTTAAAATTTCCCCATGAAAATTTTGCAACATTTAAATGAAGTCACGTAATTTTTTTTTGGAAAACTACGAGGTGGATCGACTCGTTGCCGCTCGCGACAAAAAATTCAACGTAGGGGGCAATTTTTTTCGAAGACAAACAATTCAGCTTTGTCGATCACTGGTATCGTGAAGAATAGTTTGGGGGATTCGGTTCGTTTTTGAGCCAACAGATTAAAAAAAAAATAAAAATGAAGTTTTCTTCAAAAATGAAAAACGGGGCAGATATTTTGAGACCTCACATCGGAGTTCAGTAATCGATATATAAACAGATAAGACTCCTTCTTTCTTCGAAAAATTTTGAATTCTTATTTTTCTCGCAGAATCCGATGAATTTTGTAAAAACACTGATAAAGTTAGAAGGTTGAGGCCTCAATCCAAGGAGCATCATTTTTCTCTACGTGGCACTAGCGATTGGAAGCGCAAAAAACTGCCAAATAGAAACGGAAGAACGCATAATAAAAGCTGCAGATAAGGAGTAATTATTCAGAGCATACACCTAAACTATGCTTTTGCATCCTAGTTTTTAATTAAATTTGCTCTCCTTCTGATTTAAGTAAAAGAAAACCTAATACGAATTCGGGCAGTTCGGAATTCAATTAGACTGCATTGAGCAGAAAGGAACCAAGCCACATCAGCTATTGCCAAATTTAATCGTGCAATTGAATTTTTTACATGATAACGGCTGTGCGTATTTTTGTACAAAGAGTGAATTTTCTGTAGAGTACGAAAAATTCCTTGAAATTTTCAAAGGAACCCGCTCATACGCTCTCTTGTAAAAAATTAAATTTCCCAGTAAAATTTATTAAAAACTGATGTTGTTTGGTTCCTTTCACTGGAAAAAGAACACATTGGATCTAGAGTCCAGAATCTTGAAAACATTGACAAAAAAAAGGACTCTTGATTCAATCAGATCTAAGCTTAAATCAAGAACTAAGTCTCTTAATTTGAGCGGATTTCCTTTTGATTTAAGCTTAAATATGATTGAATCAAGAGTCCTTTTTCTTGTCAATGTTTTCAAGAGTTTGGACTCTAGATACAATGTGTTTTTTTCCTGTGTTCTGCTAAACGCGGTCCAATTGTTCAAGTTGTTCAATTGTGTATGCCGCATAGTGATCTCAGAAAAAAATAAACGGAAACAGTAAATTTGCAATGTTGCGAGTGTTATTTATCGTTATTGGACTTTTGCCATGAGCGGGACAAGTGCATGATCAGATAGGTGTCGGATTCAGGTGCTAAAGAACTGGTTTTTTTTATGGATCCTGTGCGTCCTGGGTCCCAGCTCGTGGTTTCATCCAGTGGCGTGTCGTGAATTTCGATATGTCGATTATTATGCCATTTAAACCTATGGTAAAGAATCGATTATTAAGGTGTTCGCTGCGAACACCCTATTCATCGATCCTTTTCCATAGGTTTAAATGGTGTGACAATCGATACATCGCAAAGCAACCGCCACTGGTTTCATCGCGAGTGCCCCCGATGGTTGGATACCCCGACTAATTTCGTAAGCCAACAACGCTCCTCTGTTCGAAATTTAATCAACACCTACTTACTATTGTTGGTTGTTGAAAAGCGTCGTTCTGATAAGTGCAGGCTATCGGAATCCGACGCGATGTAGCAGTGGGTGAAGAAACTTTGATTACAGCCACGTTTTATCGTGTACGTTCGCATTGAACTGGTCGAATACGGTTGGTTACATGCTGCACGCATTGCTGTATGCCGAGCGGAGAAAGTACGTCTTGCACGAGGAAAAAGCTCAAAAAATTTTGAAGAAAAATAGTCGCAAGTTTGCAAGCAAATTTGAATTTTATCAGATAGATGCGTAGAGAGGGACGTATATAACGCATGAAGGAATTGGGGGGTCGTTATTTCTTTTCTTTTTTTAGAAAATCCAGAAATCATCCTTTACTCCAAACCTAAAACCTAATTTAATTTTTTTTTTTTTCAAAGAAAAAAACTAAAATTGGAATTCCAAAACTAGGCAAAAATTTCTTAATTATTTGCAAAACAAAGAGGACATTCTAGCATATTTGATATCTTATAACTAGAGAAACATGAAAGGATTGCGTAAAAGAGAGTACCATCGCGTTTATCAAAAATTAATCAAGAGAGCATTTTAATTTCGCTGAATTCGCTCATTTTTCTATTTTTATTCGAGTGGAGGAGGATTTTTAGCTATAATATGATCATAAAGTTGATATTTTTATAAAACAGCAAAAAGTGACCTCTAACGGAGAACGATTCAAAAAATTGCATTTCTTTGAGGAGCTATTTATCACCTTTTTGTCGAGGGAATAAGACTTTCCAGAGTCTTAGGTGCACCAATAATTACTTTGGGTTCCATTCGGATAAGTCGTGACCAATAAAATCTAGTTTTGACATTGATCAATCGAAGTGATTTATTTTGATTCAAAATGAGGTACCTGGAAGAAAAAGAAAACATGTCATAAAAATCAAATCTGAGCCATTAGGAACGAAGTAAAAAATTAGGCGAGAACAAAATTCAGTGAATTAATGTTCCCATAATGCTTTGAAAAGCTTTTGGAACCGCAACTAAAAACCCAAATAAGCCAAGTTCGTGTAACTATGGTGTCGGTGCCTCGACCGGGCTGTGCTGTGTTGCCAATTTTGGAGGATAGGTTACTTGCCCGGTGGTGGCTACCGCCACTCATGATACGCTTATTTACCAATATCGCCATGACCGGGTCATTTATCGCTTATTCGTGCAATTTCTACCAACTGACACTTCGCGAGCTCAATTTTTCAGCGCAGTTAGAAAGTCATGACTTTAAAACAATGAAACTTTATTTTTATCATTTATTAATTGCACAACCACTACAAACCATGCGATGGTCATTTTCGTACTCTCTTTGTTTCTAGTGTCAATGGAAACATTCTCATGACATTCAAGAGGATTACCTAATTTAGTGAAAAAAATGTCGTGCAGGTTTTTGTTCTGAAATTGGCTTGATTTATCGCTTCGTAGGTAGATTACCCGAGAGGTGTCCAATAATGTTTTTGTACCTACGAGAACCGGTGAATATTCCCTGTGGAAAAGAACGGTATGAAACGGAGGACTTACGTGGATTTGATAACGATTTTATGACCGTTGGTCGGATTATCATTTCAACAATAGCTCATTCAATCCAAGCAGGTATAGAGATCTAAAAGCGACGTAGTCGGCGAGATAATTTCCCATTAATTTTTTTTTCATCGTTTATAAGTTATTTCACAATGCAACTGTTTATCTGAAAGCTAAAGTACCTAGTCATGTTTTTTGTTTTTTGAAATTGAATTTCTAATGGAAAACTAATACTTAAGAGTATAGAATTCTCAAAACAACCCACAAGTCAGTGCTGAGGGAAATTCGAATTAGCATTCTTTTTTGGACGGACGTCGCTTCAATTAAGCAGCGCTTTCCACTTGCTTTTTTTACTCTTCTCCTTCAAGAATTCCATTACCTCGAGCAGCAGCCTCTTCCAAATTTTTAGCAATTTTCCCACGTTAAGCCGTCAAATAATTTTCTTTGCAAAAATCGCAGTTTTCTGCCCCCCTTTTTTAGTCAGATCATTGTGCAGGCCACTCGCCACCAGCCTCAGGTGTCTTATTCCTCTTCCCATTAAAATGCACCTGTAACGAGGGTAGGTATGGACGACGTCCTATTCCAGGTGAGCTATTTAATTTTTAAGCATCTGCGTTTAGCCATGCTATGGAAAAGAATAATTTGTGCAGAATAACTGCGAAAAGTAAAAATCATCACTCAAAAAATTTCAAAAAGAGGGTGCATACACGCAGTCAAAACCTTGATCTCGAAAGCATGAACGATAAAAGGATATGTTACGACCTGCCCATGAGAAGCCAATTTAATGCCCATGCCGGTTTCTTATTTTCATCAGAAACACCGAAAAACTTAAATGTCGCACATACTTTTATTTTCCGAAGCACTACGGTGGAGGTTTTCAAGATCAGGTACTTACATATTTTCTCCCTCTAATAAGCAAGCCACCATCATCCGTCATGTTTTGTCTATTATAGACGTGCATATGCACCAAGATTGAACATATTAAAAATGTAATTAAAATGTTTCAGAGGCCTTTTTATTCATTGCACGGGTATATCAAAAGTCATGACCCTTGATTAAACCGGAGAGTAATTTAGAGAAAGCAGAGGGCACCTTTTATCAATTTGGGTTATTGATAAAAAGAGCCAGACTTTCCATCTGTTTCATGAGAGGTCTTCGATGAATTCTTTCCCCAATCAATAGTTTAAAGAAAGACGCATGTCAGATTTTGCATCAAACAAAATACCAAATCGCAGGTGTTTTTCTCAAAATCTCATCGATTTTAGACCAGTATCACATTGGAGGAGGAGCTTTTTTTTAGTATAGGCGCTGCAAAGGGGAATTCCCATCTTTGTATTGATTTTTTTGTAGCCTAACCAAATTTTTGCCTCAATGACTGAAATACCGCGTTTGCATGAACGGAAAAACTCTGGTGTTCATTGATAAGAATCGAAGTATTTTTCCTCCATGTATATATAAAGTTTTTCGCCCACTTAAAAATTCTGCGTAAAGTATTCGATGTATACCCGCAGTGAAACACTCAAGCCACGTACTTCGGTTTTTGACGTTCCAGACTTCCTATAATACTTGACTTTTTTTAAATAGAGAACGGAACAATGTCAATACAAAAGCATTTCCGTGATTTTTGTTCTCTGTACGAAGCTTGCTCTGAGAAATTCGAGGGAGGATCCTGATTTGCTCTCCTTCAAAAAAGTACAACAGAGGTGAAGATTTTTAAATCCCGCAAACGAGGTGCGTCATTTGGGAGTTTCATCATCGATCTACTATTCTGCATAACATTTTCGACGGTGAAACTACCACACCATATATCTCGGTTTGCGATGCAGTAGACTTCCTGTCATACTTTATTTTTTAAATGGAAAACTGCGCAACGGCAAGTCTGAAAAACTGTCGCAATTTTTCTTCTAGATGGGACGAAAATTCAGTGAAAATTTCCAAAAATGATGTTGATTTGTTCCCTTTTAAGGAAAATAAAATAGGATCAGATATTTTTAAACAATGTAAACGAGATACAAGGTTTGGGGATTTCACCGTCGATTTTTTGAAAAAAATATGCGGGCTTTCTTTGCGTTTCATTCAGGCCAAACAGAGTATGTGGTTGATCCCGTCGAAAAATGAGTGATTACTCCTGAACGTAATGTGCATATTACGATCGGTCTTTGGTGTAGTGAGTGAGGGCGAGGACGTCCAGTCATGGGGCTCGATGACCGGCTTCACTTTCATGATGTTGTCGGCACGCGGATTACTCTCACTTTTCTGCCGTCCTCCGCAAGACAGCAGTAAGTCCATCCCAGCTCGAACTGCGGCCGACAGGTGCTCTCGCGCGCTTCGCGGCTCACTCCAGATCGCACTTACTGCCCTCTTCCCCGACGCGGCGGTTTTGTCGCTCGTTCTCAGGTGGTCATTCTAAAATCGCCCGTGGCCGGTAGCAACTGATTGTGAGGCTGGATGCTCTATGAGAGAAAATGGCTGTGGCCGGATCAAGGCGCCGGCAACTTTTTCCTAGCCTTTGTTTTTATAACTCCGCGTCCTCGTCCTACCTTAAAATTTATCACTCTCTTTGATCCTCGTCGGAATTTTCAAGGAGGTAAACGCTGATGCTCTCAGCGAAATTCGGTAGACAAGGTCCGTAGTTTGACTTTTTTTAGTTTTAAAAAACGATACTAAACGAAAAGTTCAAGTGTTAAGCTTCTTATTTAAGATTACGCTTGACATTTGCTTTTGTGAAAAAAGTAACGTATCGCGTCTTCCGTTCATACGTTTTTTTTTATTTGATTAACTTCAAAGAGAGGTAGTGTAAGTATAGCGGATTTTAAAAAGGATTTTAAAAGACCAGTATATTGAGGCATTAGGTTGGACCGTGCGCTGTTTTTCCAAATTCTCCTCGTAGACAGGACCATTCTATTTAGTGATTCCCTAATAGTTGGATACAATGAAGGAATGCAACTATTTCATGTTATGTTAGCAACACAAGAAAGGGCTTACCCTCAAGTGCACAATACATTGATTACATTGATGACATTGTTATACATTGATTTCCAACATGTTGTCATACTGACATAAGCTCCAACAATCGTCCCACATATAAATACTTTTCTTTTTCAAGTAATAAGGACAACGTAGGTATACAGGGCCGGATCCATCTACTTGCCGCCCATGGGCCGCCAATATATTGCCGCCCCCTTCTCATTCGTTTTGAAACTCGATAAAAACCATCAAATGAACGTGCCGTTGGGGGAGGGGTGCATAAGACGCATTCACTCGTGTTGAGCACATTTTTTGGAAAGGCCCTGTCAACACTACTAGCAAAGGTTCACGAAACTTTGCGCGAAAGTTAAGTTCCGTAAACCTTTCTCTGTGTGGACAAGGCCTTCCATGCATGAGAAATGAACGAAAAAATCATGAAAGAACAAACATAAATGTGGTTCAATGATTTTAACTTTCGTCGCCGCGCCGCCCCGCGCAGACCGCGCCGTGTTGGACGAAATGCGTGAAGTATTCACGCAGTCTTTTAGGCGCTATCCGTTTCACGCTGACCGCAATGACCGCGCTGTGTTTGATGCAATGCGTGAAGTATTCGTGTAGTCTTGTAGGCGCCAATATGTGTTACATGCCGACCGCCGCGCCGCGCCGAGGGCTTCTCTTTTTCATCTCAAGTCCTCGTTATCATTTCTCTCTAAGTCGCGCAAGGCCAAATTGCGTGCATGTTTGGTCTCTCTCTTAACTCGACTTATTGAGGGAGCTGTCTCTTGTATCACTAAGAGACGACCAAATTAGAAATTACCATACTCTCAGGAAATGAGAGATTTTGTCGCCTTTTCTCGTTTGTAATTTTGTTTTTGTAAATCCGATTTTTTTATATACCTACACTTTAAAAATTGCAAATTTTTGCCGCCCATTAGGTTTGCCGCCATGGGCCGCGGCCCATGTGGCCACCCCCTTAATCCGGCCCTGTAGGTATATGAAGGAGTTGAATGAGGATTCTAAATATTGAAAAGAAAAGAAAAAGAAAAAAGAACTCATCTCAGGAGACATCTCGTGAAAGAATTTCAATAGTTTCCCAAGGGTTGGGAAAAGCCTCTTTTATGATTTTCTCCTGAAAATTCAACGGTGTCCAAAAAACATTATCCTCCTCAGCCAATCCTGCGGCTAAAATAAAACCATGTTAACGCATGGTTGAGTTGACGCCAGTCAATTTGATACCATGTTGACGCCAACGTGACATGCGGGAAGTGAGTATTATAATTGAATCGGCTCGTGCGAAAACCGCTAATGTCCATTTTCTCTTATTTTGAGTAAACTGCAAAAAAATGTAGAAACCTTGTAAATGCGGGATTGAAAAATGTTCAGAAGTTGATTATTACAAGAGTGGATTGTAGAAAAGGATCCCTAACAGTTTCCAGCTCCTCTTCAGTCTGGGATGGAGTAATTTAAAAAAAAGGACTCTGGACATTAGCGGTTTTCGCATGATTCGTAAAAATCGCCGAGTTTTGGAGCCGTTTGATACTTTCAAAATTCATTCTAAAGATATTAAAACGGTAGATAATCATTCAAATAAAGTTGAACCACTAAAATTCTTGACAATTGCGGCACTTAAAGTAAGTTTCATCACGGGACTACCAGCAATAAACTGGACATTAGCGGTTTTCGCATGATTCGTGCATGGTCGGTTCTAAATCATCGAAAACGCATATGTTTAAGTATGCCTACCGGGCTAAATAAGGTCATCCTAACGTATTTTGAGGCGCTGAATCCGAATATGACCTCCGTTTTTTTCCATCACCCTCCGATTTTCCGGGAATACCGATTTTACTCGGAAAAGTGGCCATTTTTGGGCATTTTCGGTGTATTTCCTACTGTTATCCCCTGCAGAATGCAGGTAAAACTGATTTACGAGAGTCAAGTTTGCCGATGTCTTTTTGACTGACAAATCCGGAAATGACCTTAATTTTTCCCGTTCACCTCTCAGTTTTCCGGGAAAGCAACTTTTTCCCGGGAAAATGAGCAAATTTGACGTATATATGTCGTGCATGAAATTTATTTTTATAAATTTTCCTGGACCTGTGATAGTATAATGCCTCTGTATTTTGAGCTGCTGAATCCGAATTTGACCTTGGTTTCTTTCTATCACACTTCAGATTTCCGGTAAAGCCGATTTTTCCGAGCCTAAAATTGTGTATCGTAAAAACTTCGCCGGACTCAAGGTGTGTTCGAAATTCATTTTAAAAATGTCTCCGATGTGTGATACATCGAATCCTTTGTGTATTGAACTGTTGAATTCAAAAATAATCTCAGATTTTTCCGATCACCCATCATTTTTCCGGAAAAGTCGCTTTTCCTAAGAAAAAGCTCTTTTCGGGTATTTTTGCGGGATGATTTTCCTGCTCTGAGGAGTTTCAGAAATTCTCCGCTTGGTGAAATCGAATTTCTAAGGTCACATTTGGGGTTTTCAGCTCACGTTGCATGTAAAACGATGTATCACACATGCGGAAAATGTTTTGAATTTCCCTGGAAGAGGGAACGGTCCGGAAAAGCTTTTGGCCGGGAAAAACCGGGCCAAGAGTCCGGAAAAATCGGACCTTCTCGAAAACGGGGGCTTGTCAAAGATGAGTGAAGGTCAAATTCGAGTTCAGTGCTTCTTAATACAGCAAGAGAGACCAAAAAGGGATCTCGGAAAATTTCTGAAACTCCTCAGAGCAGGAAAATCATCCCGCAAAAATACCCGAAAAGAGCTTTTTCTTAGGAAAAGCGACTTTTCCGGAAAAATGATGGGTGATCGGAAAAATCTGAGATTATTTTTGAATTCAACAGTTCAATACACAAAGGATTCGATGTATCACACATCGGAGACATTTTTAAAATGAATTTCGAACACACCTTGAGTCCGGCGAAGTTTTTACGATACACAATTTTAGGCTCGGAAAAATCGGCTTTTTCGGAAATCTGAAGTGTGATAGAAAGAAACCAAGGTCAAATTCAAAATACAGAGGCATTATACTATCACAGGTCCAGGAAAATTTATAAAAATAAATTTCATGCACGACATATATACGTCAAATTTGCTCATTTTCCCGGGAAAAAGTTGCTTTCCCGGAAAACTGAGAGGTGAACGGGAAAAATTAAGGTCATTTCCGGATTTGTCAGTCAAAAAGACATCGGCAAACTTGACTCTCGTAAATCAGTTTTACCTGCATTCTGCAGGGGATAACAGTAGGAAATACACCAAAAATGCCCAAAAATGGCCACTTTTCCGAGTAAAATCGGTATTCCCGGAAAATCGGAGGGTGATGGAATAAAACGGAGGTCATATTCGGATTCAGCGCCTCAAAATACATTAAGATCACCTTATGTCGTCCAGGAGACACTTTTTTCTTTTGGTGTGTTGTACTGTTTTATGAGGCATATATCGGAGGATGGACATTAGCGGTTTTCGCATGATTCGGACCACGGCCCCCCCCTGAAAAGGGGTTCAAACCCAAGGAACAAACATTTTCACCACATTAATGAGTGTGTCTGACCTCCGAGAGTATTTTAACCCAAAAATCTCAAAATTGAAAAAAATGGACATTAGTGGTTTTCGCACGAGCCGATTCAATTGCTCTGTTAATTTTAAAATATTATTTCCTAAATATTTACCAAAACGGTACCTTCTTGGTCGAAGTAACCAACAGAGATCAACGTACGGTACCATCGTGAGACAATGTTGAGACCAAGTTGGTACCATGTCGGTGAGCATCCCATAGATTCTAAATAGATTTTAGCATTGCTTGTGCGACACAAAGCCTCAAGCTGCCACAGAGTGTTTTCATGGATGGGCAATCTTGCACACCGAGATGAGAAAAGAAACCATGCATATATGCGGAGCGCACTTGAACGACAAGAGTTTGATTCCAGACGCATGTGATAAGCGCACGTCACGAGTGCTTAAGAATGAAACCAATTATTTATTGCTACATGAAACGTGCTCTTGCTCCGACTCTTACCTACCTCACACTCGGCTAATAGTGTCTATGGCTTTGCTGCGGATTGTGCACCTTGTCTTGCTCCTGTAGTGTTCCTTGCATTGGTAGAACTGGATTGCATTTTGCAAAAAGGAACCAGGAGCAATGCAATGGTGCTAAGATAGTGCAACTTCATCCTTTGCAATGAAATTACTAAAACCATGAAAACACATGAAATTCACATAATAATTTTTGTCTTAAATTTAGAGTTTTCAGCGAGTAAAATGGGAACTGTTAATGGATAATCAGGTTTTTCTTCCAAGACAAAAGAAGATGCACAGTTTCAGCAACAATGCAATGCTCCTGGTTCCTTTTTGAAAAATGCAATCAAACTGAGGGAGCCGGGGGGGGAGGGCAGTTCCCCATAGACTGAGGCATTTGCGCTCGTCACAGAGTCGCGTTTTGATGGTTAAAGTTCATAGATTATCAAAACAAATAAGATCTGTCCCAATGCCTAGTTTTCACGTCCAATATTAACGAAGATTTCACCTTTCAAATAACACGACAGGTCTATGGATGTCGTCATCCACCGTGGGTAGTGGTGATAGTACTTACCATGGTATCCTCCACCTTGCTTTGATAAATCAGGGATACGCCCGGTGCGCGACTTGAAATACAGATGAAATCAAAGTAGAGGACCATGGTAAGCACCATGCCTCGGTGGATGACGCCATCAGACGTGTTTTTTGAGGGACAATAACTCCATTTATATTGGACGTGGAAATTTGGTGTTTAGATAAATTGTATTATTTTCTACTGATTAGTAGCCTGAAATCATCAAAATTTAATTTTGTGACCGGCGCAACTACCCAATTCGGTAACTTCCCAGGTATCTCTTCAGAAAGAGTAAGATAATTAAGCGTAACTTCGTATTCCGGTCTTTGAAATTTTATTTGCATGACTTTTCTATGCAAATCAGTTCAAAATCATCCCCGAAGCGTCTCAATTTTCGAAATGTCAAATTTTTTCTCATAGTGGAAACGACCAATTTTCATTGTGATATAAAAATTATAGATCAATGCTTTGTGGAAATTGACGTTTGTATGCCTATCGATTCTGATTCGTAGCCGCGAAAGTATTCGAATGCAGAACTCATTCACTACAGTCCGCTAATTTAAATCTATAACCACATTTTCAATCAGTGGATCTCTCAGATAAAAAAAAGATCCTTGACTATATTTTTGAAATCCAGCCTTGGTAGCCAGGACCAAATGTCCGGTAGTGTTATCCAGTCTACTGGCTGTTAATGTAACTATCAGAAATCTGGGAGTGGATACATTTTCTGGAGTTCAATTCTTATGAGGAAATAATAACCCCACCACCAACCTTTTTTTCCGTGTACGTCAAAAGTTTTATGTTCTACCCGGCAGCTATTATCTCGTGACAAAATCGGACGGGTTAAGAACTCATGGGTCAAATGATCGTTTGATTTTAACCTATTTACATCATGCTCGTCTAAACTGTCATGATGCATTCTTGATGCCGCGATATCGAGTTATCAGATTTGACCCCGAATTCCTGAAACTATAACAAAAATGACTTGTAAAAAATTCTGCGGATTGCATCATCCCGGCTCAACCTCGGAGTCTCAGAAGACAGCTGTTATGTTTTTCTTTTTGTCTTATCTCAGAGAGTTGACATAATTTCCGATGACCTATCTTTCGAATCAGCGAGAGTAAATTAATTATGGAGCATGAAGGCTTGAGAATTAATATTACTTGACTCCTCGATTCCTGCGGGTAATGCGCCTCCTGCTCATTATTCTGGAACTATTATATGAATCGTTCTTGGTAACGTGAACGAGATCAGGGGACCATTCAAAACTGTAAATAGCAGTGTCATCGCAATTTATTGTATAACATATTTCATTTAATGTACAGTTAGAGCATCATGTTCCTTTGTGTTAAGGTGAAAATAAGGTCGAATGACTGCATAAGTTTCCGAAGTGACACGTTTTTCATTCAGAAGGGGCGAAAGGAAAGAGACTATGTTTACGAATATTTGATAAACATTTGGTAAAAATCTATCGGAATGGTGTATTGAATGGTTTTCGGGATTGTAATAAACCGACACGCCAGTGATATAATCCTCTGAATTTTCATGAAGCAAGTGTTTTTCACAATTTTAGTTTATCCTCTTTTATTTCCCCCTTTTTTGATGAAATATTGAATTTCAAGAATAATCTGAGACCAGCCATGTTTACTTCAAAAACATCATAAATCATAATATAGGTATGAAATAGAGGGTAAAAAATAAAAAGAAGGAAACACACTGAGTGCATAATGAGGTGCAAAGAAAATTCAATCAATTTGCAACGAATCTTGAGAGACAGTATGTTCTGTAACTTTATTAATCCCGAACCTTAAACTACAGTATTTGCTTAAGTTCTCAAGGAATAGTCTGATTCATTCTTACACAATCATTCATCAGTAATTCATTGTACCAAGAATATGAGACACCTAATACATATAAACAACGCAGTATGTCGTCTAACATTTCCATTCAACCTCCTACACTGAACGCACAATCGAAAACCTCAACCTTTTTTCTTTTTCCCAAGAGCCTCATCCCATCATTCTAGATCATCCCATTTCCATATTACTCAAGTAGCAGTGACCGTGATAAATATCGGATAAATAATCGGTTGATTATCGCGATTATGTCGGTGGCAATTTATTGCGATATTATCGAATAAAAAATTGCGATTTATGGCGATTAAATCGCTTTGCATCGCAATTTTTTGTTCAATACAATTGCGATCAATTTTCGTCGATAAAATCGAGATTAAATTGCCATATATCGCGACTTTTCTTTCGAAAATATCGCGATGAATTGCCGGCGCGATTTAATCGCGATAAGGTCGAAGATAATCGCTCAGATGATGATGATTCTAGCGATTTTATCGCCGATAAAATTGCAACATATCGCGATTTTTCCGTTGAAAAATGCTACTTAGGTTAAGTGAGATTCTATTTTGGATATAGTAAACCTCGATTAAATACTCGTACATGCCTGCTACTTTTTAAGGCAACAAAATTGAAACCCTAGACTAAAATAAACGTGAGACTAAAATGTCTCTCGATACGCAGCACTAATAGTAATTTGTTTGATTTTCGCAATTTCTTAATCAGAGACGAGGAGGAGTTGGGTATTCTATCGTTCAGCTCTTTCCACATTTAGCCCCGCGAAGATTGATACGCGTGCCAATGAAAGCATATTGTGGAAATTTACCGGCGAATAGTTTGCGCATCCTCTTGGTGACATTTTACTCGTTTAATTTAATCTCTGAGTGAGCTCGACCTTACTTCCAGTGGCGTGGCGTGCTGTGCGATATATCGATTGATCCGCCACTTAAATCCATGGAAAAGGATCGATAAACAGGGTGTTCGCAACGAACACTTTAATAATCGATTCTTTACCATAGGTTCAAACGGAGGCATATCGATAATCGATCATTCACGCCACGCCACTGCTTACTTCACACCCGGTCAATTCACATTAACTTCAAACGAAGTTAGTTTACCGTGCGTCACACGGAATCATAAATTCACCGGTGACGACCCAAATAGAAAATTCGCTTTTACAATTTCAATAGTTCCTTCTCCTCTCTTTTTGCGAGATCATGGGGTCTCATCACTTATAAAAAAAAATATACCGAAAATTGTGTGTATACATATGAATGAGGGCTTGCGAAAACAAGTAGCCTCATTGAAATTTTGATGTGTCCTCGGACTAGAGAACAGTTGAGAAAGATGCTCCCTCTGTTTTTCGGTTCTATGACCTGCTCTTCCATTATCATCTTATATTGACCGACCGCCTCAAAGTTGCTCAATACCACAGACATTTTTTTATTTTATTTTTATAATATCTTGGAAGCACCATTCATAAAATACGTAACGTTAAAATCGGATTTTCAGAACCCCTGCTCAACAACGCACCTCTAACACCCGTCCACATCCACGTATAAAATACAATAATTTTGATTTCTTCTCCAAAAAATAAACAAAATCACTAATTTAACTCGCAGTTTTTTCCTTTCTATTTTTCCTTCGTAAAAAAAATGAACAGAGGCAAAAATGGAGAGTACAAATAAAGGCAAGATATTGATCAGAATGTGTTTTCCATACAGTTATGAATTCAAAGAAAAAAGGACAATGGAGCAACAACTTTTAATTCAATAAAAAGGTAAAACAAAACAGCACCAAGCGTTACTTAACGTATTCTCCTCTTCCTCTTAAACGTTACGGTCCGTAATGTCCCCGCCCCCTTCCTACTGTGTGTTCCGTGCATTATAAACGTCCCTGAAATTGTTACTTGAGGCTTTCCCTCCCTGTAACTTAAAAAAAAAAAAAAAAAAAAAAAAAAAAAAAAAAAAAAATTATTAAACCCTTTCTTGCGTTACATAATTTAAGAACGACTCTAAAAAACGAACGAAAAAAGAATCGTTTTACAATTTTAAAACTTTCGACACTAAATTTTCTTTTTATCAAAAATGGATGCAAAATTTTGCAAACCTTTTTAGCAAGCAACCCTTCCTCCCCGCGAAAATATGTCTCCTCTATTTAAACTTTGCATATTCATTGGTATGCTTTCACTATGGGCTCGCGCCTCACCGGCCGACTCGAGGAATATCGTCTCGTCAAGTCGCGTCGCGGTGTGGAAGTATGCAAGGTCTATTTGTGGTCTAATGGTTGCGGCATTGCGGTGGTCGGTACCGTGGAGAGCCGTTTTAAATATGGAAATTTCCTCTTAAATTTAACTCGAGCAGAATTGCTTTTAAAGCCCTCTGAATAGTCGCAGAAAGCACGGTGTCTCTGAACATTCGTTCTTACCCTTACTTCCTTAACTGGTGCATATCAATGGCTAAAGTCGAAAAGTACGTATCCCCGACAGCAGCGTTGCAAATCTCTACTCGTTCTTTACCTCAAAGGAAACCGACCAAAGGTTCTACTTACTTTTTTGAGACATTCTTTCCCTCATCAAAAAATATTCACAGAAATTTTCTTAAGTTTCCTCTTAAAAACTTAAACGCAATCGGAGAGAGACTTATTCTCTCGCTTACCAAAAAAGTGATTGTCGCCTCCCTGCAAAATTCATAAATGAACTTAGAGCTTCCTACAAGAAGTTTTTTTGTGTGCAGAACTTCGGAAAACTTGCCAGTAAAGCCATTTGTCCCGTAATATGAAGTTAGTGCAAAACCCGAGAACATGCCATGAAATGAAAGATACCTACTTCAAATTAGAAGGAAAATACACCGGGAATTAATACAATTTCATAATTATGGGTCTATTTTCTGAGAAAATGTTTCATATTTTTCCATATTAAAGTTCAATTCGAAAAAATTAAAATTTTGGAGCAAACATTTTTTTTCTGCTCTGAAATTTTCCACTGATTTAAAATGGAGTTTTTGTTTCAATATTTTTGAGTGTAATATTTAAGGTTCCCGTATTTTGCTTTGCTTTTTGCTCCTGTATTTCTCACCAGTGAGGTATTATTTCTTATCTGTAGATAAAAATACCTCGCATCGTTTTTTAGGTTGACAAAATGAGATTTTTTTTTTTAATCCAAAGATTCAAAAAAGACGAATCCTTCTTGTAAGATCTATTTGGCACCAATTTCGCGAGAATTTTACCGGACCCTCTCCCCTTGTTTTTCATGTTTGAGGCGTTTTTTTTTCCTCTCACAAATGTATGTGTACACCAAAAATAAGGCGGTGTTTTTGCAAACACTATATACACATAAAAAGCTTGCAACAAAACGGACCTTTCCATGCGATTTTTCCGGAAAGACAATACAGAAAGTTACTTCATTTTGTCTCGTCCAACTTCTGTCACTCTAGTGTGCTTGCGAATTTTGCCACGGCTGTGCGTTCACCAGCCAGAAAGCATGCAAGTTTTCCATTCGCTTTACTGTCGTTTTAAGGGAAAAACCGCACAATCGCATGCAATTTCCCGTGGAGTTACGCGACTTTTGTCGAGCAAGGCAGTATGTCGCCGAGCCTTGGCAATACAACGCACTGTTATCGCTTCAGAAGTGTTTGCTCTTTAGAGCTTTGCCAGGGTGCGAAGCGTTGCCAAGTGTCCATTCTGGAATACGTATAAAAATGAAAAGTTCACCTGTAAACTGTCTGAGTGGACAAATTTAAATGCGATTTAAAGCATTTTGTGCCACGTTTCCTCTTCAAAACTTTGCATAATGATTGTTGCAAGCAAGATAAGTTCAAAAAACAACTGCTAGACACCAAGTGTTAATTAGTTCTCCAATTGATGATTTGAAGTTTAGAAAGTCCCTTTATAAAGAAGGATCTCAGTGGGTAGTATCCTTTGCTTTTTCGTTTCTTTTACCTCTCAAATATACAAATTAAGCACAGCACACATACAATTTTTTTCCCCATGAACTTCGAAGTGAACTCGATTCAAAAATTTGGCCGTCATTTAGTAGACAAATAGATAGACAAAGAAGACAAAGGGAAATAGAGTGATCCTATCGGTTGAAATGGGTGTTTGCTACAGCTACAGACTGAGGGTAAAATGATGGACTAACTTTAGGGTCTCTCGTGGGTTGCCGTTAGCTCGTCCATTACTTCTTTTATTTGTCCATTGAAATAAATCGCTTCCACCAATAGGATCGCTCAATGTTCTCTTTGTCTCCCTTGTCCATCGCTTTCCATTTCAATCAGTCCATAGGGAAGAGGAACCATCGCGACGCCGGACGGAGTTCGCTAGGATCAGGATGTTTCCACGGAAAAAAAAGCACCACAAAAATTCATGATGCCATCGTAAAAATATCGTGCCGTCTCATTTCCCATTTTCGACCTCCTCTCACTTCTCTCATTCATATTCGTTCTCTTTTTTGTAATAAACCTAACTATAGAGGTGTTGATGATCATAGCTACTAAAGGACCGCTCTAAAATAAACGAATAATACTACTATAATCTCTTTCATTTTATGCTCCTCCCTCTTTTTCGTCAGCCCTTTAGCAAGAACTTCAGCAAACTGTAATTTGCTTTCGTGACTCCACAGCTGCCGCCTGCAAAAACCGGAAAAATCCTACAGTGTTCTTTGTCTATTGCTTTCCCTTCCAGCGGGGCGATTATTGAAATGTCATCGACTCTATGTCGCCGCTTACGACAAGACATAGCCCTATCTTAACCGTGCAATATATCGCAATTCGATGTCTTATCGGGCTGGTTTAAATTTCAATAATCGGCCCGCTGGTCAGTAATCAGTCAACTGCTCTCTCCGAAAAGAAAGTTAAATACTGAGAGGGATTTTGACTCCCTGCAAAATTTTTTGATTGTGGTCGGAAGTGGCGTCGGGCTGCGGTCGTTGCGTCGCGTCGGTGGAAGGAGACCGCGAGTCTCGCGAAAACTTGCCGCTTGCCAGCGTGGGTAGGTTAACGGTTGCCACATAGTCAATTTTTCATGGGATTCCATAGGAAATAAGCGAATTTATTGGTAAATCCGGCAAGGAATAAGGTTGACCGCGGAGCTCCTCCTGGATGAACCCACGCTTGAGCTCCTCGCGTGCATTTTGACGCTCATTAAATGGGCAACGTCCTGACTCGGATCTCGGGAGAGTTGGTGCCTACAGGTGCGTCGCCGTCACCGTCGCCAATGTCACGAGAGGGACTCGCAACGATACCGTCACAAAATTTAATTTTAGAGCAGACTGGTGGTGACGCTTGTGCTTTGCACAGGATGGATAAATTTGATTATGAACTTTGTAGTAATTAAAGAGGTAAAAATCGTTGAAAGGTGGCATTCAAGATGAAATTACAAGATGCCATTTACCAGATGACCTCTGAATCGATAGACAAGAATGACGATTAGATGTCGCAGAGCGCCCGGGCGCGCTGTGAAAGCGACTTGAATGTATGTAAAGAGGTACCCCTAGACTTGGCGATGGACATTACTTTAGATATCGTTATTTAGGAAATCACAATACACTAAATCGTTGCCATAGTCATAGCTCCAGGTTACAGGATATTGACTCAGCTAGAGACGTTATGCGGACGTCATGTAAACACTGAATAATTTGTAATAAATTCATTATCAGCTTAAATCCTTCTGGACCTACTTTTTCATCAAGGAACTAAAATATCTGTCTCATTCATTTTGTCGCTTGGCTGACATTAGGGCGCAACTACACTTATTGTTGATCCCAGTAAAGCATTAAGTTATATGGGCAACAGGGCTCATCTTGTAGTGTAGTTACGCCCTTATGTAAGGAGGTTGACGATTTAATAATTTATTAACGTAAGGAAACAACTAGGAAGGTTTTTGCGGAAGGTTTAAAATGAGCTATAAAGAGGACGGTTCCTCATGGCGAAATATGGTCAATTTCGCTGATGAGTAATTGAATTTCATCTAGGAAACAAATTTCTGGTTTATTCATAAGAGCACCAACACGCGAGAGGAAATTAATGAAAGGATTATGTTCCTAAAATTGGTCAGATATAGAGGTACCTCATTGAAAAATGAAGTTCGGCTAACTCAGAAATACTACCATAATAACACAGACAAACTGTATCACCAATTTTTGCTCCCCTAATCAATCATATCACTCAAAAAGTTAACATCTGTCACGTCGTAGTCAGGAGGTTTTGACTATACGGAGTGGCGGAAAGGCGAATCCTTAACTCTTTTCCTGTTTTAGTAAAATGCTTCACATAATGATTTCAGGACGTACTTAGAGAAGTCGCAGAAATGGCAAAATTTCGCCTTTCGTCTCGTAACGTTGAAAGTTTCAAATTTTTGTCACATGTGGGCCACGCCCTTACTGAAAAAATCTCGCTCAAAAATTAAGATTACGGTCTTGAACTTTTGTACAGCCAACTTTTCAGCATATACAAAATTTAGATTACAGTTCTAAGGAGAAACAATGTTAATCTTTCACTCATACGCTCATAATGTGGCACTTGAAGGCGGGTCGCGAGAAGAACAAAACTAGTAAACTAGAGTAGAGCTAGAATGATAACAAAAGGAATTTCTATTGTCAGCAATCATTCATTTTTTACGCTGATACAAAAAGCGCCTTCAAAAAGATAGATATACTACCTCACGACGGCCATGCTCGTATAGTTATCGCTTCGTAAGAAAGGACATTTCAAGAAGGACCCTCTTTATTTCGCGCGTTGGAAATGTGCCAAGACATCATAGGCTTCATTTAATTATTCATATGTATTGCTTTCTCCGAAAGAGAAGGAATGGAATAAGTTAACAAATAACTATGAACGTAAAAATTGGTATGTTTGTAACCATGCATGAAAATGAATGCTACACATTTGCTGAAGAAAGTGCCAATCGATTTCATGCTGTCTCAGAACGCCTGCTGAGTCAAGCAGTCTTCATCTCCTCGAACAATTACGCATCTCAAATAACTTACAGGCATAAATTGCGGATGTACTCTGATATTTGATTTCCTTTTACTTACAAGGGAAGTGATGAGTCGTTGATTTTCGAGGCAATGAATGTATAGAAAACACATCGACAGATAATGCAGCTGATGATTTTTTTGTGAATATCTGGACTCGGTTGAGAAATCAGAGTAATTTGTTTCAAATGCATCACCCTTTACGTCACAAAAGCATTAACAAATGCTCAAAAATAAATCACCCGGAGAGCAGAATTTTCGTTTCATCTGTGAGGTCAAATTCTTTAACATGCAGGTGGTAGAGGAGAAGTTTTAATAATATGCCATTAAAATTAATAAATATAATAAAAAGAAAAAGAGGAAAGGGGAAAAACATTAAGTATAGTGACAAATGTTCAGAATAATAACCCTTCCTCCAAATTTTGATCTTACGTGAAATAGAAAAGGATATAAATATAAAATAAAATTTTTGAGTCTTAAGAGGAAAGAAATGAGGGGCGCGAGTTTTAAGGTATTCATACAGTCTTTTGTTGAAAAATGAATTAATGTCGCAGACATTAACATTTGAGTGCGTTCCATGCCGTAAGTAAAAAATTAAATGAACCCTCCCTTAACTTGTGCATTTAAAAATACCTTTGTTTTCTTTTTTAGGTGAGGCCATATTTTGATTTGCCCTTTCTGTTAGTCAAGTATTCAAGCATGGGTGTAAAGAGGTTCCCGCGTACGTTGTAAGTTGTATCGCCTGAATTTTTATTTGTCTTACTCCATAAGGGAAAATGGTTTACTTTAAATCTGCTTTATTTTCATTTGATAGAGGTTAATGCTCACAAAAAGATATAAAAAGAGAGGCGACATGTACTTGCAGTGAACAAAGACACAATTCGTTTAATCCACAAAAATATAGAGCTCCTGTATTATTTTAAAAAAATCCTCTCATTCAAATTACTTTACGAGTATTTCTAGATTTTCGCAAGTTAGCACTTAATGAAATAGAGCTCTCAAGGCAAAAAGTTTTTGTTCGACGCTGCTCTCAAGAACAAATTGATTTATTTCCGAAGCTCTAATTTTTTAAATGAGCAGGTTCGAAACGTATAAGTACATGTCGACGGTGAAACTCCCAAACCACGTATCTCGTTTGCTGTGTTTAAAAATCTCCGCTCCTATTATTACTTTTTTTCTGAAAGCGAATCAACATCATTTCGTGAAGTTTTCACAGAATTTTCTTCGCACAGAGCAGAAAAATCACAGATATTTTAGAAAATGTACGTTGAGTGGTTTTTCTTTCAAAAAATAAAGTATGACAGTAAGCCTGCAACGTTGCAAACCGAGATACGTGGTTTGGGAATGTCACCGTCGATGTGCATGAGCAGCTGTTTTCATTTTTCGCATTGCACATCGTATGCAATAAAAATTGCAAGTCCCGAATATTCATTCACGGAACCACCCCCTGACCCCCTCCCTCCCCGACGTATCACGTTGTCAACAGGCTCATTATTTTAAGGTCACCTCTGATTTACTGTTCGATTAGAAAACAATCACTTATTTCTTCTGATAAAACTGTCTATCGGCAATTAAACTGAAATAATCGACTATGATGATAAAATGAGAATTATTTCATAAGCACGAAAGTGTCGTGCATCAATTAGACAATTAACTTCATCACATTAAATTTGTCTGAAAGTGATCAAAGACGCAGTTGAAGGAGGAAGAGGACGAAAAAGAAAACAAAGGAGAAATGGAGGGAGGGCAGCAGTGTGAAAAAAAACTGTGTGGCGTAAACTGTCAATTTGCGAATCGCGTTTTTATTCCATTGAGTTCCGTGAGTAGAAAGTATAAGCATTATTTTTTGAGACGAAACAAGTGCATCATGTGTTTGTCTCTCACCGTCAGATGTATTGCTCAGGAACTGATTAGTCTGCATTTTCGCTGACGCAGTTTGCAAGCGTGTGCATTTATTTGAAATGGTCATGGTCAAAGTACATGTAAGTTATTATTCTCTCTTAACTTGAATGTTAGTCAACGAAGTAAATAAAATATTGGTGCTTATTAGGCGCTTGGTCATATTTGAACAGCAGGACATAGCGTCCAGAACTAGAAACATGGCAGTGCTGAAACGCTCAGTAAGGTCTATATCAGGCACGAGAAATATCAATAGATTCCACTGATTTTTAAATATGGTAAGGAATTTAAGAGCCTCTGCGACGTTTCTGTGTATTGCTGACGGGGATATTTTCCGAAGATGTATCGATGAGATGTAATCAGACGGTTCAAATGAAATCACTAGGTTTTGTCGTAGTTTTTGTATTTAAAGTACGGTATGAGTAATGTTGCTAGGGGCTTTTGATATTCTGCAGTACATGCGTCTCCAATCACTTGTGCTTGATTACTTCGCGGTTATTTTAAGCCACACGAAGTTCAGGACTTGGAGCTTAAAGAGGAAACTAAATTCAAGGAACCAAAATTTTTAAGTTCTAGAGCGTCCAGGAGGAGTGGATCACAGGAATATTTCACATGAATATTAGATTTCTTGCCAAATTTGTGGATTATTTGATGCAATCTGGAAAAGCACACAATCTTCAGAAAACAGTCTAGAAATTCCGAAAGTGCCCAATCCTTGTCCGAAACAGGTCCTCTAAAGGCTGGGGTTACAATCATACGCCTCTAATCAACTGACTTGCTAGATAGACGAAGAGTCTCCAGAAAAAACTATTTTAGAGGTAGTCATTTACCCTAAAAATCCAAATTGCACGATTTTAAAGTCCACCCCCCTCCCAATTTTGTCGGAAGTTCTAAAGGCTGCGCATCACGCCTAAAATTGAGGTAACGGGTCCTAAAACAGTCCTTTTCTGTAGCCGTTGCATCAATATAGTGATTATCATGTTCCAGAGGGAGCTGCGATCCCCACACAATAAGACTCGGTATACAAGATGAGGTTGGGCGGATTTTGAAACTTTTTGTATCCGTATTTTTCAAAATTTTCTCGTTTTCTAATTTTGAATGAATAATCCCAAATTTTATACGATACCCTCGATTACTATAGCGAAGTGCTTTCCAAAAATTTTCCTTGAGATTTCTGACTGCAAAACCTCAGTAGTGGATCCCTCGGGACGGATTGATTAAACAACCCCTAGACCAGAGGCGGATCCAGAAAGGCAACATCGGATTCCCTCCGTTTAAACCTATGTCATATGGACTGCATTTTGCAATTTGGAACTATAAATTCTGGCTCATCTGAAAAAAACACTTATGTGCATAGGGAAACTAACAGCACATACGTTGTTTTTAAACCGAGCAGGAATTTATAGTTCCTAATTGCAAAATGCAGTCCATATAATCGATTCTTGACAGAGCACCTGGCTCCTCCAAGAATCGATACATTTCTAAAGGTTTAAATGGAGAAAAACGATGTTGCCAATTTGCTGGATCCGCCAACGCCCTAGACTTCGCACGACTTGAAAAAACAGAGAAAAAAGGGTGACAATAAATTGTGGTCTGAGATTCTCGGTGGATAATGTGGATACACTCATTTCCTGCAAATAGTATTCACTGTATTTTGCAACAGTTACATAATGTATAATTGCACTGAATTGTCGCAATCTCATGTGCACAATGATTAGAAGCACAAGCTTTGCGTTCCTTTTTCTACACCAGATAAGCCTTCATTTAGCGCTTTGAGAGCTGCTACCACTCACCAGCAGCATTAGATATCATTCGTATTGCAAGAGTTGCACATTGACATTAATTCCTGTCATTATTACCATATGTATAGACAGTTACATTCAAGAACACGGAATTGGAGAAAAGAAAATGGATATTACACATAAAAAAAAAATAAAAAAAACAATAAAAATCTTAATCCTATGTTTAGTTTTGGTTTTTCTGAAAAGAGAAAAACCCCGCTCTGTATTTGCGTGAATGAGCTTTTGATATTAATCATTTTCACTTTTTTCGAAAAATAAAGTGACACAAAAATCCCGTACCTCACGCATAGGAAATAAGCACCATTACTATTTAAACTGTGTACCCAACGGTTACGCAAAGCAACGCGAGTCGTCTTGAGTAGCCGGTGCCAACAAAACTCGAACCAGTCTTAAAGTAACATTGCCAATTTATGCGCAATATCCACGTATATTCCGTTCAGTCCTAGACGCAATATTTAAAAACATCAACACAACAATCAGCGATTCGTAAACATCGCTTCCACCTGATCTTGGCTCTGCCATTGAAAGGCGTTAATTATAATATGTGAAGGGCCCCCGAGCCCAAGTTCATGATTTGTAATGGGCTGGTTATGGTTCGGGCCTTCGCTCTTTTCATCCATCGATAACGAATCTGCCGATCGTGAAACCGAACACGTGCATCAACTGATGAGCCTTAGAACACCGGCATCCTCATGGATCCAAGGGATCAATAAAAAAGGGAGTTGTTAGGTTTTCGCATAGATTAATTCAATGGTCAATGTTTCATTATCAACTCATCTCGAACAGATTAGACCCGACTCAAAGTTGAGTAGAAAATCAGTTAAGTGATCAGCCCTTGACCTACCCAACCATTCGCTGATTTTCATCGACCTCAATGGAACTTTCCATCATTTCCTTAGGCTTGGATTCGTTTTGTATACGACAGAATGAGGTATATCCAGCCATGTAGGGCGCCTTGAATACGATAACGCAAAATCATAAAATGAATGACATAAAAATAAGTAACCAATATTGTTAAGTATAGGGCTATAAGCTCGATATCCCTTTATCGTAAAATGGATAACGTAAGTGACTACCAGTTAGATACGTATTACGCTCTGAAAATCCAAATGCAAAGGTAAACAGACCTGATGTACCGTCTTTACGGTGAAGTTTCCACCCGCCCAGAAAAGTCATCGACAACAAGCGCCTTCATTTCTAAAGTTATACTACACAGACATCCTTCAAATCGGGAAAGTGGTATCGTTTACATTTTAGGAGATTTTGTTAGTTAAATGTACAAGTGCATGATCAGTGGTATGTACCAAATTTAAATATGGTTATTGGTCGTTGTTCGACGTTCACTTGAAGCTTGATTGATGATTTTTTTTTTTTTTATCAGCAGAATGTTTGGGTCGATGGATGGGTATTTATTAATTGAATTTATTTTGAGCTGACTTCACAAGGTCCAAGTCAAGTCTTCAAAACTATTCTCTTTATTGTTAACAAAATACGAGAACGATCATCGATGTCAACGCTGCCGTGCTGAGGAAAAACGCCGTATGAAATTCGAGAGTTGCCAAATTTCCTTTTATGAAATGTTTATTCAAGAGGAGAGTTGTGAATATTTTCTCTTAAAATTTTCAGATAATAATTTAGATCTAATTACGAAGAAAATTCTTTGAGAAATTGAACGGAAAAATACACAAATTTTCCTGAAATTTTGTATTTGCACTGGAAAAAAAAACACATTGGATCTAGAGTCAAGACTTTTGAAAACATTGACAAGAAAAAATACTCTTGATTCAATCGGATTTTTGCTTGAATAAAACGAAACCCGCTCAAAATTAAGAGGCTAGGTCCTGATTTAAGCTAGATTCTGATTGAATCAGGAGTACTTTTTCTTGTCGATGTTTTTAAGAGTCTGGACTCTAGATCCAATGTGTTTTTTTTCCAGTGTCGATAAATGAAATTAGCTACGTTTAAAGGCTCATACGGCGTTCCTCCCTAGCACGGCAATACGCGGCTCACAGACAACCATACAACCGAAAAATATGGCATTCTGAGTTAAAAATTTGAATGTCTCGGATTAAATGCAAGCTCAGGTTCCAGCGATAGTTAAAGCGACTCAGTGATGCGATAGCGCGCGCAAGCGGCTGTTTCTCAATTGGACGTATTTCTACCAAACGAAACTATGTACATTATGACGTGAGCCCTGTTATGCATAAACTCTCATGGGTCTCAGGGCTCACGTCGTAATGCATATATTTCCGTTTGATAGAAATACGTCCAATTGCATAGTCGTTGCATTTGACAGTTACACGATCGCGAGGAAGCAAACGAAAAAGTAAGGTCTTTCCCCTCGGTGGCCGATTCTTTGAGGAGATCTGGCAACTCGGGATCCACACTTGTGATCCATGCCCTCGGAAACTAGGTGCAAGAGGTGAAGGTCGGCCGAGTAAAAGCTGCAATTAATGCAAAACTCAACACTAAGAATGTTAAAGAAGAGGAACAGGGGCCAAATAGACCGGGCAATATCAAGGCGAACCGGTGAGATTCCGCTGCTTTTATCTATGAATTGTCAGTGTGCCTCAACCCTAACTCCGGTTGCCGGTATGAATCACACTGAAAACAATTTCTCGAAGTTTTTACCAAGGTCCGTTGGTACCTTTACCATCTCACTTTTTTTTACCAATTATCGGTAATTTTACCAAGACGGACTAGTAAGCTTACCTTATAAAAACCGGTATTTTTACTGTTTTTTCAGGTAAGAATACCACTTTTATTGGTAATCAATTCCCGGTAACTTTACCATTTTATCTCGGTGATTCTACCACAATCGATAAAAAATATTGGCGTTTTTACCAAGGTCCAGTAAAATTACCGAGAAAGTTCAATAATTTTACCGAGATTTCTCGGTAAAATTACCAATTCCATAAATGGTAATTTTACCAAGAAAAAACTGGGATCCAATAGAACCCTAAATTCTTGGTAATTTTACCCTTTTCTTAATAAATACACCGAGATTTTTTTTCAGTGCAGCGTTTCTTGGACGAAAGAACGTAACTACAATTCGATATTGCAAAATGTTCACTGTGAAGTTACATTTTTACTGGGAGCCTGTCAAGCGTGCCTGAATGAAATTTTCGCCAATTTTTTTTCGAATTTCATGTAGGGATCAGAGAAATTTGGAAAAAAACTGCGCGGTCGTATTATTATAAAAAAATTGAACTGCTTGAGTCAACTTTGCAACCCGAAAGCGATGTTACGTTTGTACGTCTAGGAAACGAGAAGATGATCAATGCCACCTGTATGGGGATTTTCTATTAAAAGCTTTGGTCACCATATCAACTTGATCATCAATAATTATTTAACTTATTGTTAGTGCTGCAAATGAGCCATCAATCTCTTCGTGGCCGTTAGCTCGTGCAGATTCCATAAATATTTCATGTCACGCTGTACATCAGTATACTAGAGCAGAAAGGGTGCCGTAACTACAGTTTTTTTTTTTTTTTTTTTTTTTTTTTTTTTTTTTT
>NW_017547342.1:1026041-1077865 GCF_001854935.1 Bemisia tabaci
AAAAAAAAAAAAAAAAAAAAAAAAAAAAAAAAAAAAAAAAAAAAAAAAAAAAAAAAAAAAAAAACTATAAGCCAATTTCCTGGTCTACTATGCCGAAATTTTTCAAATAAGCCGAAAATTCGCAGAAAGCCTACCTACTCTAAAGTACCTTGACAAAAGTAGAAGAAATATGGACATTACATGTACCGATCAGCTATAAGGAATAGATGTTTAGACGTGCAGAAGTCAGAAAGCGACAAGCCCACGCCCACAGTTTACGCACGAAACATGACAGGCGAAAAAAAACAGGGTAGAGGACGAAAGTAAAAGGGGAGAACGCATGATCACAATGCCAAAGTGAAAGGAAGGAGTGACCGGCTGTCGCGGTCCAGGGTGTGCGGACTGAGAATCCGGGGGTAAAGTCCAGTGCCTTTGCGGGCAAAAACGCAGCCGATCCAGATTAATTCGATCGGAAGCCCCGTGTGCGTCTTTCGAGGAGGGCAATCGAGATCGGGTTTTAATTCCCTCCTGTCTTACGAGGGGATGCCAATGCGGCCAGAAATTATATCCCATCTCGGGAACTGAATAGTTGGCCCGCGCTACTGCCTCTCGTTCTTCGAACAAGAACAATAATCGCCCCATTCGCCTCTGAGTTCGGGATTCGGGATCCGAAATTCTTTTACCTGCTCTGGCCTCTTGATCGAGTATCGCGATCGAAAAGCGACGCTTGGTCGTTCGCGAACTCGGAGGGCGATCAAATTAATTTCAATTCCCTCTCGACCCCTGGGCGGGCGCGATGAGTGAAAAGTGAAAAGGCAGCCATGGTCGGGGGAGAGGGAAAACTAGAAAGGGTGAAAACATTCATTGTACATCATGCAAAATCTAACATCTTGCCTAGATATTTCGGCCAGTCTCTACTAATACGCATGTTTGAGGGTATTAAGTCAAAATTGTGGCACTGGGAATCTGAGACTGATCAGCTCCTAATTTTCAGCCCTATGTCGAATCTCCGTCTTTCAACATACTTCATCTCAAGCTTAAGTGCACGTGTGAATTCAATAGTTCCTTGAGTTTTCCACTAACTTGAATCATTTCTATTTCAGAATTTTTCGTTAATTTACGCGCCATATCCCATATCGATAATACGTGATGAGTTTGTATCTCATTTTTGAGAAAGCACTTGAAACGGCCAGACCAGTGTTGGTAGGAGAGAAAAGGCTTGCCCTCATTTTGGAGAGCAGGTATTAGAAAAAAAGGTAAAAAAAGACGAGCTATTGTCTCCCTCGCTACAGTGACAAAGCAATAAAAATGTCAAAAAGAATATGTGAATGAAAAATCAATCGTTGCTCATTTGAAGCGGATGCTAAAAATTCAGGAACGATCAATCAGGCTGAGACAAGTGCACTCCGATGAGCCAGAATTTGACTTTAAGCGATGTTGCTCATTTTGTGGTGAAAGTATGCTTGCTAATGTAAAGCTAAAAAACAATAAACTTCAATTGCATGGACGTGTAATTGTGATTAGTGTAACTGCATTAAATATGCGGGATCGGTTATTGTGTACTATGCATACAACGAATCCTTGGTGCTCAGCTATGTTGCGTCAAGATTACGCAAGGTGGAGGATTTAGTCGCAGAGGAAGCCAGGTATCATTCGAATCGTAATTTAAAGTTTATAAGATTGTCTTTTCCTGTGACTGAATCGGAGACTTCACGTAAGAAAGGGCCCCGTATGAAGAGCTTATTTCCGAGGTCATGCGACAGATTTTTGATTACTTGGCTTTATACTTAAATGAGTGTCAATTCATGTTGACAGACTTAATAGGCGAATTTAAGGGAGAATATATACCTGATTTAAGAACTGTTAAACATGAGTTGATGAAAAATTATGAGAGTGACATCATTATATCAAGATCTTGGAGAGTCTTCTATAGTTTATTTCAGAAATATTGGTTTTCAAGTCCTTTTCCGGACGCATTTTACCCAAATAAAAGTAGCGATGAACACGATGCCACCTTAATTTCTGAATACATTCGGTCCAAAATCTACAAAACTGAAAAATATTCTCCCATCAATAATTTCCTGGGGAATGCCCAATCGATTGTCCCCTATAGGCCTTTTAACATTTTTAGAAATTGTCATTGTGAAACACAGAAAAGAAGATGAAGAGTCGAAAAAATGTATATGCTTTGCTCATTGCATCATAACGGCGGCACGGCCGAAATCGTTTATATCTTCCATTGAACTTGGGATTTCTTCATTTATTTAAAATAAAAAATAAAATAAAAAAAAAATTGTTTCTCGGTGACTCATTGACACGCTTGAGTCACTAGGAATAGCCCGCGTCTTATCGAAAAACCGTTGTCAAAAATTTCTCAAAAAGGATGAGGGAAGGATGTTTATGAATGTTTTCCAGACCAAGGCTTAATATTTCGCTGAAATATGATTCTCACGTGTGACTTAATATTATGATTGATCAAAATATCCGAAATTGACATCAAATCCACTGTTCTCTCCTAACCCTGGAATTATTCTTCAGAATTAAAAAGAAAGAAAGTTCTCTTGATTCAATATTATGTATATGCGCAGCCGTAGCGCTTGCAGTGAGGTGGGGGGGGGGGTGAGGTTGGGAGCTCTACTTCAGGAAAAATAATTCCTTAAATCATCTGTTTTACAAATATACTTCGATTTTGAATTTACAGCGTATCAACAGTGAATTAATAGCTGATATCATCGCATTTGAGCAGAAAATCGTCGAAATTGCCTACCTCTAGAGGTTTTTTGCACTTCGGCGCGCTCTAGCGGCCGATAAGTGAATCATACCGAAAAATGTCACATTGAAATTTGTTCAAAATTTGATTCCCTTAAACTCCATTTCTCTTGACTTTTTCAATTAAAAGTCAATTATGGGAGTTATGGCAGGAAAAGCGCGAGAAAACGTGATTTTTGGCCGAATTCGAACTTTCGCGGGCTCTGGTGGCTTAAATTTAAGTCCTAGCGAAAACTTGTCCCTTTCAATATTGTCGGCAATTTACTCGGCTACAACTTGGCTAATAACTAATTTTACGCTCCGACGAATATTAAGCTATTTATTCCCAGAAAAGCGCGTAAAAACGTGATTTTCGGCAGTTTTCCGGCTTTTCCGGAAAACGCACAAGTCGGATCTGGTGGGAAGCATCAAATTCGGATTCAGCGACCAAAAATACATAAGAATCAGCTTAAACCTCTTCTGACCTCTTTCTTGCATTCATACCCCCCTTTTTAGATCTATTGGTACTGGACTACTATATATCTTCATTTATTTTGCAATGTCTAATGTTCTACACCAAGCCTCTGACGTTAAATATCACTGTCACATTTTTTCACATTTTAAAGGAGTCCGACGTAGCCGGAGTCTAATATATCGACGAAAAAAATGGCTAAGGTTTCCAAAAAGTGGTAGTGTTACAACTCTTTTACCCTAAAGTACTGAATTCATCATAGAAATGGCGTTCTTTGCTTTAAGCTCTTTAAAATTACTCGCAAAAATTCCGGGTTACTGTCTGGGCAAAACAGTCGAATTTTAACGATATACCTCGTAGACACATTTCAATGAACTTTAACAAGCAAAAACAACTTATAGAAAGGGGCACTGCTCTGCCGTGCTAAGGAATAACGTCGTATGAACATTCGAATGCTGCCAAGTTTCCTCCCAGAAAATTTTTATTTTAGAAGAACGTTGCAGATATTTTTCCTTAAAATTTTCAGACTTTTTAGATAAAATTACGAGCACAATTCTCCGGAAAATTGGAAGAAAATTACATGAAAATTTTCCAGAAAACTCGTGATTTCTCAAAGGAAATTTGGCAACGACTGAAATCTTATGCTGCGTTTTGCCTTGGCAGGGCAGAGCTGAGGGAGTGTGTCCTCAAAAGTGCACCCGATGTTCAAAGCACCCAAAATGAATGCAAAAATGCGGTTGTGGGTACGTGGGATTATAGAAAAGGTGTGGCAACATTAGGATTCCAACCTTGATTGATAAGGCGGATGACTTTATGCAAATGAATGGAGTCAATGCTCTATTCTATAAACCGGTCAAAACCGAACTTAAGATGGAAAGGCGCGATTTCGGGGAACCCTTCTTACGGTCGCAAAAGTCCGAGGGACCCGGGAGGGAGGGGGGAGGGGAGAAAGAGAAGAAACACGAAATTTAGTGCAAATAAAGTAGATTGCTCTGTAACAGAGTATCATGACAGTTTTTCAACTTCACAGATGGAGATTCGAGTTTTGGCTGCATAACGTTTGCGCACACTTTTCTTACCGATAACGTTAGCGCACGCTTTTCACGAATATCATTTGCGCACACTTTTTACCGATAACGTTTGCGCACACTGCACTATTTGGCAACGCTTCAATGATGCGTCAGTAGTATCGCTTCGTGATAAGACAATTCAACGGACGGATAATTTATAAACGGACGAGGGGAAATTTTCATTTAAATAAATTCCAATAAGCAATCAGTAAGTAAATGAATAAATAAGTTAATAAGAAGAAAATAGAAAATGAAGAAAGTTAAGAAAATAAGGTATATGGTTACTCACAGATTTTTCGCCTTTATTTCAGCTAAAAATGCTGTCACTGTCTTCGCCGGAACCATCTTCAGTGCAAGGACGGGTTTTAGGGCTGTTTTTAGGACAGGTTGCATTTGAAGAGCAAGTTTCATCAGCACCATTTTCAGAAATGGATTCAAAAACAGCCCTAAAACCCGTCCTTGCACTGAAGATGATTCCGGTGAAGACAGTGACAGCATTTTTAGCTGAAGTAACAGCGAAAAATCTGTGAGTAACCATAGACCTTATTTTCTTAACTTTCTTCATTTTCTATTTTCTTCTTATTAACTTATTTATTCATTTACTTATTGATTGCTTATTGGAATTTATTTAAATGAAAATTTCCCCTCGTCCGTTTATAAATTATCCGTCCGTTGAATTGTCTTATCACGAAGCGATACTACTGACGCATCATTGCAGCGTTGCCAAATAGTGCAGTGTGCGCAAACGTTATCGGTAAAAAGTGTGCGCAAATGATATTCGTGAAAAGTGTGCGCAAACGTTATCGGTAAAAAAATTGTGCGCAAACGTTATGCACCGCGAGTTTTTATATCGATGGCTAAAGTGCGAAATCACGTATCTCTGTTTTTGACGTTGAAGCCTGCAAGTCATACTCTACACTGTTCCTTCGAAAAACTAAACAACTTAATTACTTAAAAACTTCGTTGATTTTTCTTTCCCACAAGCAGAACACTCCGTAGAAATTTCAAGCTACAAGCTTTTTTTCTCGGAAATTTACAATAGAAGCAAAGATTTTGACACACCGCTATGGAGATAAGTGGTTTTACACTTTAGCCATTGACGTGCTTTTATACCTGCACTTGTTACATCGGAAAATCAACCTTTACTGACGCAGAATTGTTAAGAGAATTAAAGTATAGGAAAAGCGGAAATATGGCGATAACAAAGTAAAATATATGATAAGAAAAAGATAGCAGAGTGCGTAAGGAAAAAAAACTCAGAAACTTGATGTTGGTTTGTTTAATGGGTGAAGAAAAACAATGCATTGGCGCAATGATTTGTCAGGAACTAGTGAGATCAAAACTTGCTATAGGGAGCTTTTCAGTCTTGCTCTGTGATGATTCCGTCGTGTGAAGAAAACAAGCGGATGGTTTGAACGTTGCATGTCAGGCGTAAATTCTCATTGATAGATGTATCCGGAAATCCTGACTGAATGGTACCATGGTCAGCCCCTTACTTACCTTAACCAGGATGGGCCAATTTCTTGAGTTCCGATGTACGCACATTTGTTATAGTTTCTCGAACTGCTTGAAGGAAGACTGAATGACGTGTCGATATCGTGTGAAAATGAGGTAAAGATAATTAAAGGTTACGCATGCCTGTTTGCCACCGGCAATTTATACACTACAATCAGTGTCAAACTGTATTTAACACTGCAATTACAATCACTGTTTTAAGTGTCTGTCGATAAAAGGAAAAACTTGTGCATACTAAAGTCTAAAACCAGGAAAATACAAATAGCGTTTTTGACGTCTGTTACTTTTCAGAGATTCATTTTTAGCCAATGCTTTTGTGATGTAGTTCACCTTTGAAATGTTCGCAAAACCATGTGCTTGAAGTGAACGAGGTTTACCGACTGCCGATTTGTAGGAACAGGGCTAGGTTCGAAGGTGTTTTAATATGTCGGTTGCACTAGTCACAGAACTCGGTTTTCACTATCGCAACCAATGGGGCAGAAAATTGTGATAAGAATTTTTTTTATATGCGCTTATAATCTGGCCTAGGTGGATCAGATTTTTGGGGCTGATTCCATGGCACAAACGACCTCCGATTTTCTGAATTATTTTGACTTCCCCCGGAAAAATCAGAATTGTTCTCCGAAAACGAGCTTTTGCAGAGGGAATCAAGTTTCACGGAAATCTGAGAAAAACCGGTGGCATCCTCATAATTAGCAGTCCAAAATACACAGAAAATCATGTAATGTAGCCTACTAAATTTTCTCCTATGTCCCTGATATCGAGGTTTTCTGGTCGAATGCCCTTTTCCACCTGTGCACCACCATGTAAAGCTCAACCAATGGTTTTGCGTCGGAGAGGATAGGAAAAAAATTTGAGAGGGCTCTATTTTTTTTAAAAATAAAAAAGTGGCATAGTGATACCCAACGTCAAACGTAAGTTGCAGAACTTCAAAAAATTTGAGTAACGTACGAGCAGCAATTTAGCCGCCGACCTGTTGTCTCGAGATACTTAGCTTGAAACTGAAAAAAATTGTTTACGACTTGAATACGCTAGCCTACCGACTGATATACTCCACCCGTGAAAAGAATGATTCTATTAAGTTTTGTGCCACTGACCTATTTCCTCTGACATGAAATTTTCCCACGTTTTCTCCTAATAATAACCTGATTCCAACCATGCAACTCGAAGAATGGCCTTTGCTTTGGAAAATTTGTGTTATCCGAAAAGTTAGTTAATCTTGATGAAGATCATCGTTCTCATCGATAGAGGGAGCAAGGAACGTAAAGAAGAAGGAATGACAGGGATACTATATTTTATGCTCGGAGGGACTCTCCTTTGCCCAGGAACTAGAAAATTGATGACTTCCCTGCAGACACGGACCTATAGGTTGTTTATCTTTCATAATTTATCAATCGTGAATCAATAAGGTTTGTGTCGCGGCGAGGGATTGGGAGCTTATAATTTAGGTGCGGTTTTGTTGGGTGACTCGTGATGGTGGTCGGGCGCCTGCCACCCTTTATGAACAACCCCATGAATTGAGCCTTATAATGGCGCGTGTAAGATCAGACATACTCGTCGAACTCAAGACAACACGGTCGAGGGCATTATGAACTTCGTGCTCGCTTCTTGAAGTATCACTTGAAATCGACCCCATTATAAGTCTCAATTAATTGAATCAGTTGTTTTTCAGCGAGTGCTTGCGCGGGCAGCGTTTTATATTAATGGTTCTAAATATGAATTATATTCAAAATATCACTTTCTGAGCCTTTATCGAATCATTTTAATGTTCAAAGGTCGCAAAAAAGCTTCAAATCATCAAAATTTGAATAAGGTTTAAATATTTCGTTCATTTCTAGGATTTTTCCCCTCCCCTTGAAGGGCCGGCCGTTAGTTTACCCTGGGAAAAAAAACACATTGGATCTAGATTCCAGACTCTTTAAAAAAACTTCGACAAGAAAAAGGACTCTTGATTTCAGCAGATTTAAGCTTAAATCAAAAGGAAATCCGCTCAAATTAAGAGGCTCGGTTCTTGATTTAAGCTGAAATCTGATTGAATCAAGAGTATTTTTTCTTGTCGATGTTTTTAAGAGTCTGGACTCTAGATCCAATGTGTTTTTTTCTTAGGTAGGTGTGAATCCACGCGACTTTCTTCAAGTTATTTTCTCCAATAATTAAACTGTGTTCATTTCAAGACCATTCTCTGTCAGTCACACATAATTTTTTGTCAATCACCCCCAAAATTGTTAAAAAATGTACTACAAGCAACGCACGCATTGCTATAAGTTACATTACCAGCCATCTTAATTTAAATTCATTTAAGAGTCAAAATTTTGGGCACAATAGATGGTTGTAGATAGATTACTTTTCTTTGAAAGAAAATAGGTCAGCTCAAAGCTGGGAGGCGGGCTTGTTAAAAACTCTTGGTCCAAGAATAATTTCTGAGTAGAAACAAAAACAGTCTTTTAGCAAGAGAAGTTAATTTCTAAAAAACTCTGTTTTTTTCGTCAACCGAAGAACTGGGCTGATTATCGATACGTAGCATTCATTTATGCGTTTGAAGATATGCAAGATAGTTTCAATGTCTCTGGGGCGTGCAAATTTTTCTCCAAGGAGCAGTTCGAATTTTTAGAGTCAATACGAAAATTTGAATATTACAGAGGACAAATATTGACACACTAATACTTATCCAGAGCGAACACATTTCCTCTCTATTATTGCCCGTTGCTTATACAGCGTAGCACTTAGCATTAGCTCTCACATTTGCAAGGTCTCATGCTCATAGTCAGAGAATGCTAATGAGATGCGTGAAAAAATAAGAGGGAAAAGTTGTGAATCTTTATCAATGTGTAATAAACAAACATTTCAACAGGTAAAAAGATGTGCTCACTTCCCATAGATTGAGTGCATGGATTCATGCCTGAAGAGACAAAGTGATCGTCTCCAATATAGGGGTCCTCACTCACGCAGGCGAGTTTTTCAGGTGAGCGGTTTTTCTTTCAAGATCGGTAGAAAAACGAAAATAAAGTCTTCGACCAAAAAAAAAAAAAAAAAAAAAAAAAAAAAAAAAAAAAAAAACCCGCTCTATTGTGGCTAGGAGAATAAATAATGGCTGGGCCAATCAGTTTTTGTGCCAGCAGACGTCAATTTACTCCATATACGTGTCCAAATATTTTCTCTGGTAGATAGCATTGACAGCGATTTGTAACCGATGCAATACACTTGATGGATGTTTTAAAAAGAGAATTTGAAGCATGACTTCACGTCCAGTAGAGCTTGTGTCTTTCACCTCAACTGTGCATATTTCATCGTTGAAAGGGTAAGAAACCGCGCCTTCAATTTTTTAGATATGCAGCAAGGACATCCCTCGAACGCGAATAGTTGCATCCAGACGTTATTATGAACGTCAGAAAGTCAGAAAATTTCATCCAAATATTGATGGTTGGAGCCGAAAAATTCATTTTTTGATTGCGACGTTCAAACATTTTTAATTTTTCTATTTTCTTAAAGGGAAATGAAGCACGACATCTCTTTGAAACTTTGTAGGAATTTTTAAGGCCAGTGAAAAAAATAAATAAGAAATTTCAAGAAAAACTGTTGGTTTATTTTTGTTTTATTTTTCAATAGAATGAAACATGAGCCAAGTTCTTATAATTTTTTAGAGAGTTTCAGAATTTTCCGAGTTCGCGTGGCCTTAATTTCCTCATCGGATGGTGTGGGCCCAGCACCATTCTACCATTTTGATATGGATCACTTGATACGGATTATAAAGCATAAATTTGGATACTTTTTATGTTTTCACCTTGAAGTTCTGAAAAAAAAAAAAACCACTAAAAATTCACAAGATCCTTTTTCCATGAGCGATTACGCGACTACACGTTAATATTGTGAGTTGTTAATTTTTTTTTCTATCATAGTAATCATGGCCGGATTTACCTACTTGCCGCCCATGGGCCGCCTGTATTTTGACGCCCTCTTCTCATTCATTTTGAAACATCAATAAAAACCATCAAGTGAACGTGCCGGAGGGAGAAGGGTGCATAAGACGCGTTCACTCTTGTTGGATACATTTTTTGCGTAAGCCCTGTCATCACCACTAGCAAAAGTTCACGGAACTTTGCGCGAAAGTTCAGCTCCGTAAACCTATCTCTGAGGGGACAAGGCTCTTTATTTGTAAGAAATGAACTAAAAAATTAAGAAAGAACAAACATAAATGTGGTTCAATAATTCTAACTTCCGCCGCTGTGCCGCGCTGACCACACTGTGTTTGGCGCAATGCGTGAAGTATTCGTGTAGTCTTGTAGGCACTGTGCGTTTCACGCCGCGCCGCGCCGACCGCTGTTGACCGTACTGTGTTTGACGCAATGCGTGAAGTATTCATGCAGTCTCGTAGGCGCCATTATGTGTTACATGCCGACCGCCGCGCCGCGTCGAGAGCTTCTCCTTTTCATCTCAAGTCCTCGTTATCATTTCTCTCTGCACCGCGCCGCTCCAGACCAAATTACGTGTTTGGTTTCTCTCTTAACTCAACTAATGAAAGGCGCGCAGTCTTTTGTATCACCGAAATACGAAAAAATTAAAAATTAATGAACTCTCAGGAAATGAGAGATTTATTCACCTTTTCTTTTTTGTAATTTTTTTCTGAATCCGATTTTTTTGTACCTACATATAAAAAAAATTGCGAAATTTGCCGCCCCCTAATTTTGCCGCCATGGGCCGCGGCCCATGTGGCCACCCCCTTAATCCGGCCCTGATAGTAATAATGAATTAAATAGGAACTTGCCTCATCTACAGGGGCTTACTAGCTACATGGAGAATAACACCACATTTTCTGGAAGTTTCATTTCATAGCGAGTTCATCCGTTCCAAATGCGCCAAACAGGAAACGAGTGAATTGTCGCTGATGCTTGCTGAATTTTTTTGGCGGGAAACCCACATTCTAGGATAATAATGGTTGAGTCAACACTTTCCTCAGCTCATACCATAGCGCGGAGAAATCGGTTCGAATTGATTTGAATCTGCAAGTGACTTGGCAGCGCCCACCTATTTATCTCTGTTCTCCCCTGGAGCCTGAAGTTCAGCTGGGCCACTTCCTCGTGCATGCTAATGTGCGAAAGTGTTGCCTTTTTGTCGTTAAATATGTGGTATTTTTCATATGGAATCGTGCAGAATAACCAAAAACCCTTAACAGTGTACAGCAGAGATTTAAAGAGAGTCCCATGGGATTCACTATAATAGCTCAATATGGTGCCCTAGAGTCAATATAAAAATCCGCAACTGTGGCGCGCATGTGCCTCTCTGGAAGCACATGGGTCGGCTGACGACTTTTCAATTTACTTTTTCTTTCTTTTCGATTACAGGACTTGCAGCAGTCTCTTTCTTATATAGGATGGTCTCTCTCAAATATTTGCGATTTTTTTTTTTCTACAGAATTTTGTGACTGGCCAATTTGGAAAAAAAAATCATTCAACGAATTTATCCGTCAGGTCATCAATACAAATATTGGTGCAAATTAACCATTGCTTAGTGCTTTAATTTGATTTTTTTAAACATCATTCGCTTCAACTATGCTTTCCCCGAAGATTTTTTTCTTTTCTCCTTCTTTTATTTTTTCCTTTTTTTCTTTACACTTCAGATATTTCACGAGGGATACTCTTTATAATCTTTCAAGAAAATTTCTACTCTAGACGCGGGCTCCGAGCTTTTAAGATTTCTTGGTCGAAAGAGTTTGTTCGGGATTCCCCTCATGCAGAGCTGGACCTGGTCCTAATCGTCTGACGTCTTCTGATAGAAGGTAGTTTGGAGATAGTTTCCTGTCTCGGTGATTCATCAAGTAGGACCAGGTTTTTTACTACTTTCAGCTAAGGTCTACGGAACTTTCCTAAGTGACTCTGATTCACCAAGTGAGGGAGTTCCTTCTCCTTCCTCCCCACTTTCTTCATTATCTTTTTCTTCTTCTTCTACTTTTGCGCTCCTTTCATAATATTCGTCACATAGCTAAAATTTTCGCGAGTGGATTTGGTTAAGTTTTTAACTTAGCTCCGTTACAAAAAAACGAAAGTCATTCCTAGCGACGCGACGATGCGCCTACAATATTTGGTTTTCATGCTGGCAGCAATGACGACTACATCCAAAATTCTCAACCCACGTCATCCAAACGTGGGCCAGAATTGATTGAGAAGCCGACTTTATTTCTTAACTTCAGGCGAGCATTTTTCTCCTTTGGTTTGCAGCCCTGTTGATCTAGTTGAAAAAGTCGCTTAAATCTTCTCGCGAAAATTCGCCCTAGCGCTAAATGCGAGAGCTCTGTGCTGCCCTTCTAAAGAAAAACGCCGTATGAGCATTCGAATGTTGCCAAGTTTCCGCCTAGAAAATATTTATTTTCGGAAAAAGTTATGGATGTTTTTCCCTGAAATTTTCAGACTTTCCAGATAAAATTTCAAGCAAAATTCTCTAGAAAATTGGGAGAAATTATATACGAATCTTCTCGATAATTCGAGGTTTCTCAACCGAAATTTGGAAACGTCTGTAGGTTCATAGTTTCCCCTAGCACGGCAGTTTGGACTCACCAGTCTTGTGTCCACAATGCATTTTTGGGGGGAGAGGGGGAATCTTCAGTGTCAATAATCCAATACTAAAGGCACTCCAGGATAAACCCACTCACTCAATCGTAGAGCACCTATATTAAGAGAGTATGGCCACTGGTGTTACCACCTCTGATTGGCTCAGCCATCTCAGGCTGAATGGAGCCCTTCCCAAAAATGGCGAACGCCATAAGTCAATGTAATGCAAAATGACTCAAGATGTAGTTTTCTTTGCTTATCGTAACGAGAAATTTACCCAATTGCCTTATTGCGACTTCTTTACATATTCTTACGGCTAATCGTGCGCAATTTTCGAGACAAATTATCTGAGATGTAGTAAAGGTTGGCAGCAAGTGCGGTTGGTGATAACCGTCAAAAGTTGGCAATGACCCCCCTCCCATCCTCAAAAACCAAAACAAAGCACCGCCATTTTTGGGTCCTAAGCCTCTCTATGGGGCCCAGTGGCCGTACTCTCTTAATATAGGTACTCTACTCAATCGTGGCCGGTGAAAGAGGAGTCACTCAATGGGCCGCCCTTGATATCGAGGCGAGAGAAAATACGCGGTGGATTTTGAAGGTGCCGCGACCCGGCCGGGACGTTCCCTCCGGCTCCGGTTCGCGGGTCCGGGGTCCGGGCGCGCGGCGCGGGTGCCGGTTGGGTTCGCGAATCTGGTCTCCAGCGCGGTCGGACGTGACCTGTTTTGCAAAGAGCGCGAGCGGAGATGTGGAACGCGACGCGCGACGTCGAGCCGGGATCGGGAGCGAAAGACGCTCGTTTTAGGTCTCGAGCAGATTAAGAGTTTGATTGCGTAACCGCCGGTCCCGGTCCGCGGTCCGGCCGCCGGGAATGGGAATCCCATTGGGAATGGGAGAGGAGCACAGGATTAGTATAAATGCTCGGCCTGTGCCTGCCTCGCCGGCTACGGTCTTTTTACACTTCGCCTTCGCGTCAAGACACAGTGTCTGCTCATTGTCGTCATCCGGTCCGTGTTGCCATGTCCGGGATTCTCGCGTTGGTCGTCCACGTTGTGTCACCCCAGTAACAGCAGCGTTATTCTGCCATGCTAAGGAAGAACGCCGTATGAACATTCGAGAGTCGCCAAATTTCCTTCGACAAAATGTTTATTTTTAAAGAAAATTATGAATATTTTTCCATGAAATTTTCAGGAACTTCAGGTGAAATTGCGAACAAAATTATCTGGAAAACTGGAAGGAAAATCTTCAGAAGTTTACAAGGAAATTCGTGTTTTATCAAAGGAAATTTGGCAACGCCTGAAGGTTCATACGGCGTTTCCGTAGCACGGCAGTATTGGGGCAGGGCTAGGGAAGAGGTTCGGGATCCGCGTGGAGACATCCTTGTTCCCGGGAACACCTGGCTCCTCTCCAGAGGAACTTTTACAGAAAAACATACACATTCATGTACCTGCACGCTAATCCCTCGTGCTCTGAAGAGCCTCTTAGAAATGTTCGTATTCCCGGCACTTGGTAGATAAAATGAACTTCTCCCAGCAGCGAACGTCATATCCGCCTCCAGGACTTTATGTCCACCTACCTTTCGTCAATTAAATAAATGCCCACCGCTATTTATGTCCACTAAACGTTAAGTCCAGTCTTTATCAAGTCCACATGATTAAATGTCCAACCATGAATATGTTCAAAATTGTCCCAATTGTGGACATGTTATGTCCACATTTTTTTCTTCTCATTTAAATGACAGGAACCACCTCAAAAATGAATGCATACTACTATGTACTACCTTCATTCTTAAAAACCTTTCATTCATGAATCAAGTCATGAAAAAGAAGAGACTCTAAGAGCAGATAAAAATATATGTTCATGTGTACACTGTACGGATGAGTACTGTACGAGGATGAAAACCAAACCGGGAGCCTAGAAAACGCTCCAATGCCAAATTAAACATTTTTCAGTAACAGATGCAGTCAAAATTGAAAGTCCTCTTTGACTAGTTATTTCGTGCGCCTTCAATCTTGTAGGATACTGTGCAACGCATCTGACGCGAAATAGTTGCTTAAAGCGTTGCGGCGCGGCAGGCACCCAGCGTGACACGCGCATAGGCGCCTACAAACCTAACGGGATACTTCACGCGTTGCGCAATGCGTGAAGTATCCCGTTAGGTTTGTAGGCGCCAGTGCGCGCTCTGCGCTGCTAACACGCCGCTCCGCTCTGTGTTAGGCTCTAGTATTTAAACTCGCGGAGTCAGCGTTTTTCAACTCATAATTTTGAAATATTTGAAAACTCTGCATGAATTATTCTTATTTAAATCGATGAAAAAGAAATATGTACCACTGGAAAATATAATGTGTTTTTTGTAAATATACTAGTGGTTCCGTATCAAATTTAATGATTTCCAAAGCATTCAAATTTATTCTTTTATGTTTTGGGCTTTTACTGTGCTGCAGCGTGGTGTAAGCGCAACCAAACGCTCAAAATTGGACTTATTCGACTCAAGGAGGTCAATGTACAAATAAGTTAAAAACAAAAATTGCGTGCTTCTTGGTTTTTTCCCTCTTTTATTAATTTTTGTATAGTTTCTTTCATCACAACTACGGCTCATTGAGATTCATATCGATGCCATTGCTTGGAAAAGGTTTTACAAATATTTACCACGTTTTAAAAATGTAAATGTTTTTAAAATGAAGTAATTAATTTCATTAAAAAAAAGAATGTACATTTAAGGCATATTTTATATCGAAAATTTCAAGGATAGAAATGAAACCAAGTATTTACCAAAGACAATTTGAAAAGATGAATCAAAAGAAGAAATTAACATTTCATTTAAAATATGAGTTACTATAACAACACCTCATTCTCTCTTAATTTTATCATTTCGATATTGTCAATGTAATTTTACACACGGACTAAAATATGACGCTTGAATTTGATTTTAGTGGACTTTACATTTGTGGACTTAGGTTAGTGGGCGTTTAAGTAATGGACTTAACAATAGTGTGGGGCTTTAGAACTGTGGACGTAAAAATTGTGGACGAAAAGTCTGTGGACGTAAAAAAAGTGGACATAAAGTCCGTGTACCTCATATCCATCGGATCTAATGAGGAGGTAACAAAACTCGTAGATAAAATTTCATACAAATAATGGCGCGATTTTTTTAAATGTATTATTTATTTTTTTTAAAGGAAACAAACAAAGTACAATTTTATAAACTTTGAAATAACGTTTTTTGCCTGTCTGTTGAACAATGGTGCTCAGATTGTGCACACAAGCTTTAGGAAATATAATTTGCCCATGCGTAGAAATGTTCTTAAGAAAAGAGTGAATTTTTTGAAAAGTGCAGGGAAAGGGAAAATTATCAGAGCAATCCATTTGGTCACCACATAGTTCCAGCAGCGTTGCATGACATAGAAAACCTTTCAATGCGACCGTTTTTATCTCTCAAAATTCTTCAACTCCCGTAAAAATTAGTGCCCTCCACGCCTAGGAGAAATGCCCAGCTACACCACTGGTGACCTTTTTGAGGGGTATAGCACTGAGCAGTAGGCTGAGCGTTAGAAACGGTTTAAGGACCCCATTCTAAAGAAGAATTTTGACCTTAAAAAGTGTTCCGACGCTCACAATCAGAAAAAGTCCGAACAAGTATTGTGAATCGTATTCACGGGGAGGAGATTCAGACTACCTATATGTAAGAAGACTAAAGAACATCAACTCAGAAACAGTCTGAGCTAGATATATCAACGTAAATTCCTCTGGTAAGCCAACCAACAACGTAGTGACTCACATGGCAACAGTGCCTCACATCAGCTCCAGAATCGTCAAGATGATGAGCTTTAACCACCCGCGATATCGCGAGTAGCACCAAACTTCGAGCGGCGCATTGAATCGATCGTATCGATATTTTGAAGATCTTTAACGCCACATCTCCAAAAAACCTGGTATATGATTATGATCGTTCTGTTCGATATTTTTAATGACAGTCACTAACGCTCAGTCTGTCGTTGCCTAACATGATCGAGAAATCGATATTTCTCACGGGGATTTCGGTCTAGAATCGAAATTCGATCTCTGACGCTTCTTGATGCTTGATCATGGTTCTTGGCGGCAACTATCGAAGTAATGACCGGTTTCTTACACTTGTGTGAGTGGCTTGAAGCATTTTGGTCTTTCGAGATGTCTCCAGTCGAAATCATTGGAGATGTCCGTCCAAGTTTATAAAATAGTTCACGCGCATCCTTCGTGAAGACCTGTTCTCGTTTGTGATCAGTGGCCCTCGATACTCTCCCGTGAAAATGCGCGCCCACTTTAAGTACGAAATTCGAGACCGATTTCATTTTTTTCTTTAAAAAATAATTTTTCACTCATTGCTGAATTTTATAAAATAATAGAAAATGCATATCTACGTGAAGATTGTGAAGTTTCTGTGGAGGAAGGAGGCTGAGGCCTTTATAATTGAGGGATCAGTGGAACATTTTTCAGATCATTTTTGGGGCCACTGAACCTCCAACTAGTGCAAATTTAGGCTCTTAAACGCCCTGTTGTCCTGGCGTTCCGAGGATATTTTCTTGCGCAATTTCTTTCATATCGGTCATAAATCGTTTTATTGAGTTGGTTCATTTCATTCATCAGGTCAAGAACAATAAGCGTGGTTGGAGTGCTACCCCTGAGTGTTTCTTCCTCTCGTTATCCGAGCAGTTTAATTTCCTATTAGGTCATAACAATTATTGTTTATCGATGGATTAAATTGATTTAGCGCGATGGATTTAACTCATGAGTAAGGCGGAATGTTGAAAATAGCTAACAAACTGTGGATCGAAATAGAACATTTGGTAGGAAATTTTGGTTGAAATGCGTTCCCAGCTAGTTTTGAAGGGCAATACACTCTACACCTCACTACAGACTAATAAATTTAGGATGAAACATGAAAAATTTCGATAATTTTTGCAGGGATATCCTTTTCGGCCCTTCTTTTCGGATCTCCGTTTTTCCAGAGGAGGCTTAAATTATGCATCGAACTTGGCCGGGGCACACTTTTGGCAGAAAAAACTATGTCATTCTCGGAGTGAAACAACCTAGCAAAGACTCGAATTCATTCTTTTAAGTTCTAGCAGCTTTGTTATTCTTCTGCGGTCTGGCACACCATTAAGATTTTCAAGTCTTCAAAGTTTGCTCACGCTCAAATCAAAATGGCACACAATAAATTAAGAGAAACTTACCACACTGACTTACCCACAGACTTAACCCCTTTTAGCAGATCGCCTCATGAGAATCAGAGTGTCTCAGAAAATGTATCAAAACCATTTAGTTTGACAGATCTATAAAAAATCTTGGTTGATAGGAGAAATTGTCGTTTATACTGAAAATTAATCATGGAGGCAGAATTTCTCCCAGCAGATCACACGCTCCTCAGGTCCAGGAATTTACCCTCTCCTCTTTTTCATTTACAGACAGTCGGACACTACGGAATTTTTCACGTAGTATATGAGGGGCTTCTTGAAAAAAATTGAGAAGACGGTGGAAAAGAAAGAAACACCGAGATTTCTATGCTCTTATGGAGCTACATTGAAGCAAAGCGGAGACCAGCAAGTAACACGTGGTTGGCCGTTCGATTGTTAGCAGGATCGATATGATAATAACTCAAAATCGTCTTCAGTGATTACCTCCATAATTTGTACGTTAATTTTCCGGCTAGGTGTGATTTTTCACGTAGGCATATTTCTGATAACCTCTCATAACTGGTGGATAGCATTTCCTCGTTGAATCATATTGAAGTCTACCAAAACTTATCATCAACAAGTCTGAATGTGTTACATTCCGATTTAAAAAGAAAAGTACACTCAGGCACATAAGGTTTTGTTTTTGTTTTTTTTTTGTTTGTTTTTTTGCAAAAGAAAAAAAAATCAAAAAAGGATTGCAAGCATATTTAGGCGTAGACTATGTGTGCCAAAACTCTCAAAATCTTCCTATCGATTCCCCCAATAACTAATCGAAGTCGCCATCGAAGACCTCACTGGTGACGTCATCGAAACTTCAGATCGTGACGTCATTTCAGTCTCCATCTATAGAGTGACCAATTTCGCTTATGAATACGCCACCGATGAGTTACACGATGTATTAAATAGATTCAATTAAGACTTTTTTTGTAAAATCATGCAGTTGATGACATATAAAAATGCTGCAAGGAAAAAGGTCTTAGGTCGAGGCCAAGGTCTTATAGGTCAATAAAGGGGGGGGGGTGGAGCGGAAGGGATAAAGAAACTGTGAGAAATTGTGGGTATAATTTTTTCATTCGAGAATTTTGAATGTTCCCGCGGAGCTACAAAACACTTTCCCCCCTAATATTGACATTACACGTTTTTTAAAATTTTTTTCGAGGGCTAATGAAATCTTTATACCTAGTGCGACGATGGAAGTTCCAGCTACCCGCAAGAACGGATCAAGATAGTGGATTTTTCAGGAATTATCGCCCCTTAATAATAATGTCATCTTGTTTTCATGTGTGAAATAGATCTCCTACTCCCTCCTCTAGTTTATCTTCCCCCAATAGCACCCCCACAAACAGTCTCCCGATATGAAAAACAGGTGCCATTTCAACTGCATTATTTCAAAATAGGCAGGCTTCGAATCTATTTTTAAGTGATTACCTGCGTTTACTTTGTATCATCAGTGCGTGGATATCCTAAAAATATGATTCATCAACTCTCGTTGCCCAGTAGGTCAGTTTTCGAGATCTGCCCTCGTATCGCCACCACTCGATCCCGCTATCAATCCGAGATTTAGTACTATCCTTCTGAACTTCGCTTCCATTTCGATGAAATTTTGTTTGTTTTGTCGCAACTATCGGTGCATGATGTCATTCTGTGATTTCGGTGCTTTTGTATATTATGACTCTCGTCAGTTTTGGAGGTTCATTTAGTGCCGGCCGTTCATTCCGACTCGCCCGGAATAATAAGTCATTTGCGTGAGTAAAATGTTAATTTATGGGTATATTTTTCTCTCAAATTGAGTGTTTCGAGCCGGTCAAGCATGAAGTGCTGGGATGAGTTTCATTTTTCGCCGATTTCGTACTTCCGGTATCGGGTAATGGGACGCCACTCACATTCGCATATGCTTCAGTATTTTTATGTAAGAAAATTTTCTTGTCAATCACTCTACAGTCTCATGTAACCTCATATTCGTCTCTGAGCTCTCGAAGTCTTTTTACGCTTCGAATCAATTTTTTTTTAATTTTTGAAGGGGTCGCTCTTTAACCGCATGGATCTGCATTGTCATATTTTCACTTTTGCTCCTGGATTCTGGTATTCTGAAATCAGTAATCAGCCTCAGAGGTGAATTGCATTTATAGGTCTCGGTCTGGGTGCATTTTATCAAGTTTTTGTTTGAAATTCTACTGTGACGCTTCATGTTACGTTTTCAAGGTTCTTTTTTCTCCTATTTCCATTCCCATATGATTTATTCTAAAGTTGGCTTCATAATTCATTTACTGCTCGAAAAGCTTGAAAAAGTATACAAACCTGTGCAGAGATGAGTAGGCAACGGAAGTCTCTTAGATTTCCTTCCTTCAGTTCTATCCTTTAAGTGAATTAGAACAGTCTAATGCCATTTTAATTGATGGCAGACTGACGCGGTTTCACTGCACGCTCAGAAAGTTACAAGGATCAAACTTAGGCTCATCTGAAACACCACAGTTTTTGGTCTGAACAACCGAAATCCACAGTCATGGGAATCGAGCTCCGATCTAGAAAACCAAACTTTAGCTTTCATTGCCAATAGAAACCAGACGTCAAGTTTGGCATAACCCTATCTCTCTCTCCCATGTCAGATACATTTCAGGTATCCCTGGATCCCCCTCCATCTTAGGACCCTGAGGTCATTTATGGACGACCTTTCACCAGACTTTAGGTGCGACCCTCACAGAGACAAAGAGAGGGCCTTCCACTGCACTCTTCGCTACAGGTGGAAACTTTTAATTTCGGGGATTCAACACTGCCTTATGGAAAATTATAAGGGAGCACCGGTTATAACCCTTCCTTGGGCTTTTGACTCGCCCACCAGGTAGAAGATGAGCTTCGGGTGACGTAATGAGCCAAACAAGTTTGCCAACTTTCAGTTTGTTTGCGAAACGAAAAACCCAACATGTTGCTCACCATCCACCTAGCAGGTAAAACAACAGTTTGATGTTGGAGTCCTGAAAGTAAAAGCTTCCATCATTGGATTACATTTTGCAATATGGAACCACTACTCCTGGCCCATTTTAGAAATAACATACATGCCACCGGTTTTCCAATGCAGATATGTGCTTTTATGGGAGAGCCAGAAATGGTGGTTCCTTATTGCAAAATGTAATCCCATTCCTAAGATAGCAAGGAAAGGTCTCATTTTGTCTGTGCACGGAGAAAAAAACCTCCTGCGTGGGACCCGACGTTTAGGTCATATGGATCTCTGAAGTTTTCGGATTGAGCATCTGAACACTTTAGGTCTAGCTGCCGAGGTTTGGATCACACATCTGAAACTCCAGTTCTTACATCTGATGTACTTCAGATGTGAGAACCGAAGTTTTTCGGATGTGAAAACCGAAGTACTTCAGATGTAAGAACTGAAGTTTCAGATGTGTGACCCGAACCTCGGCAGCTGGGCCTAAAGTGTTCAGATGCTCAATCCGAAAACTTCAGAGATCCATATGACCTAAACTTCGGGTCCCACGCACGAGGTTTTTTTCTCCGTGTGGATTCCCATGACCGAGAACTTTGGTTACCTAGTCCGGGAACTTCGATGCTCCGTAAGAACCGAATATTTCTTCTCTAAGCAGGATTTTGGCTAAACGTGCGTAGTAAGCGCGAAGTGCCCTCCGACGAGGGTGTTGGTCATTGGAAGTAAAAAATGCCCTCAAAATCGGATTAAGTTGGGTCTGTGAGCGGAATGGCGATGGCCGACGACAACGACGTGGATTCGGAGTGGGACGATTTCGATCGTCTCATGAGCGAGTACAAGGTGCGGCAGAGGAGCGTGAACCCCTCGCCGGTCCTCCGGCACCGAGACCGACACATCGATGAGTACTACTCGAACCAGCAGCGGGGCCAGAGCTTCTACCCCTGCCCGGCCCCGGAGCCCAACTTCGATTACCCCATCGACTACATTCAAACTGCGGTGAGTATACGGGGGGTTGCATCATGAATGCCCGCCATCGAGGGGAAGGGGCCACACTAAGGTTTTTTTCTTGTGAGGAATTTGCGATTTGACTGTTGATTCTTACGTAAAAGTTCGCGAGAGACACGATGGTGCTACTGGTTTTCTCTGAAATCAACTTCCAAGCTCAAAAAAAGCTCTCAAGTTGAGGCCAAAATGGAGGGGACATCCTACGCTATCCTGAGAGTCCACCTCTACATGAAGACAAACTCTCCATGCAAAGATAGGGAGCAAATACATTGACAGGGCTGCCACTTTATTTGAAGACTCTAAAACTAACAACACGGCATCACTGCTGATGTATTTGCTCCCTAAATGTGCATGGAGAGTTCGTCTTGATGTAGAGGTGGACTCTCAGGATAGCGTGGGATATCCCCTCCATTTTGGCTTCAACTCGAGAGCTTTTTTTGAGCGTGGGAGTTGATTTCAGAGAAAACCAGTGGCACCATCGTGTTTCTCGTGAACTTTTACATAAGAATCTACAGTCAAATCGCAAATTCCTCACACATGCAACATCTCCATTCCTTCATTATCAATAGTTAGGGGTGGACTGGTTACAAATTTTCCGGGGGGGGGGCCCTCTGAAAACAAGATTTGGAGCTCCTATTGATGAAGGACGAAAAGTTTATAAAGAGGCCTTGAGAGGCTCCACGAGATTTCTCAATAGTGCTAAGTAAGGCCTCTAAACTGTTTCTCCCCTGCTTTGAGGAAAAGAAGAAAGAAAGAAAAAAACTTCGGACATGACTGCTGTTCTTACGGGCTGTATTGACATACCGTCCGCGTTCCGGACTCAAAGGCTGAAAGTTCCGGGCGCAGCACCCAGAGCAATCGAAACTACGGCTCCGGCCCACGGTGAATCGAGTCAATAGGAGAGGTCGGACAAAATTTGGAAACTTTAAAAGCTAATAACTCCGTTTATTCGAAATTTTGAGGTACTGAAAGTGGTTCTATATGTTTCCTCGTGAAATTATCTGCGAGAAGCACCCCTTATAATTTAAAATGTGACGAAATCAACATCAAAATTTGAAGTTTCAGTCAAAAATGTCTTGTCCGATTTCTCTAATTGACTCGATCCACTGTGTAACACCCAGAGCTTTCGGCCTCTAGCGTGGAACGGACGGTATGTCTATATAGCTTGTGACTTTTTTTTTCAGTGTGGTGTAAGAGCGTATCTTGATATCCGCATAAGCATGGATTTACATGTAATACAGGGATCGCGCATTGGTGGATCCAGCAAACGGCAAAATTGGCAAAATTGTTTTTCTCCATTTAAAACTATTGAAAATGCATCGATTCTTGGAGGGGCTAGGTGCTCTGATAACAATCGATTATTTAACAGATTTAAAAACGGAGGGAATCCAGTGTCGCCAAAATCCTGGATCCGCCTCTAGGCTCGCGTGGAAATTGAGATACGCTCTTACAATCTATATCTTACTTTTCTTTTGTGAGATTTATTCTCTTGTAAGTCAAGATTGAAGTTACGAATAGAGTAAAAATCATTTAAAATCGTTACCAAGTGTGAAAGAATGTTTACAGGTACATGGTTCGTCATTGGAATGTAGACAGATATTTTTAGTCTATAAATAATCAATTACTGATATTCCCCTTCTATAAATAACCAATTACTGGTGTTGACATTAGAATCCGATGCTGATAGTCACGGTGGATTTAGAATATTCGACTGGTCTTATTTTGATAAGGAAGAGTGTAATAAAATCGTCTGGTCCCACTCAATCTGAATCACTCTGCGTCATAGACCCAACGCATCGGGCTGGGGGTATGCGATGGATTGGGTGATGGAATCTAAGTGACTGACCTCAGTGTTTAGATCATGCCCCCAATCACTGATCGGAAGTACAAAATCCACCGATGTTGCCTCCACTGGTTGTGACGTCAGTCCGACGAATCAGTTTTAGAAAACAGTAGGGCGTCATCATCGATGAATAAAAGAGAACCTTTTTCCTTGAAATGTTTAAAGCTTTTATTATACTTAATTGTCAAAGTGGGATTCGCCAACCCCCTGACGAACATGGAAAGGTGTGGGAAGATAGAACTGAAATTGCCGCCATGAAGTATCGAAATCGTTCTATAAAGTGGAGGGAGAGTTAAAGAATGACGTAACTGTTAAAGTTAGTTAATGCCTAAAGGAATTCAAGGTCTCCAAACACACCCTCTGTAAGGGGAAACGGAGGAACATTGCTTGGAATGATAGTCACGAAATATTCTCTCATCGTTAGTCAAACAATATGCTTACAATATTACTTTTACGACGGGGAATTAAATTTTAGAGGAATTTAGTCACGATATTGCGTGAATACATACACAGCAAAATAGCTAGGTAGATGGTGATCCAGATGATGTTGCACCAATATTTCGGCAATTATTGGCAAGTATATAATCTGACAAATTGAAAACAAACATCCAAACAGAAAATATGTCATCGTCTCTATTTCCCTACTTTCGACATTTCGAATGAATACAAAACCCCTAGCAATGTTGTTCCCTGTCTCATGGATAATTGTCTTTAAATTTTAATGCAGCATTCCTATTCTTGTTTGCCTCTCTCACTTTATATTCAATTGCATTGCGTTGCGTGAAGTAGCATCCCCACTGCATTTTCCGAACATACATAACTCATAAAAAAGATAATCTTTTTAAAAATATATCAGCGCCAAAAAAAATGCATCGTTTTCCAACTGCAAAAATTGCAATCTTTAATGATAATTAAATGGACGTATGAATGCAAAAAGGAACCAGAGATAGGTGAGAAATAAGGAGTGTGCTCGTTAGTTGAGGGCCGTAAGAATGAATGGGAATTATACATCGCCGGTGACGTCAGCGGCGACAATGGAGATACCAACGACGAGCCTCCTCAACTAATGAGTTCTGTCCACAACGCTGTTGTCACATGCCCACGACTCACGAGTTAGCATATTTTGGCGCTTGGTCCCTTTTTAATTTAATCTTAATTACCATATATCATTTTGCTGAAAGGAATCACGCCTTGTTTTACATTGTTTCTCATGCAGCTCAATCAAACACACCCCATCTTCCCCACAAGTTTCTAGCTCCTTTCAGCATAAAAACGGTCAAATGAGATCGCAAGCAGTACAACATTTTATAATCATCAAATGCGGATATTAAATTCAACTCATATTTTTTTAGATTCAAACAAAAACATGAACTAATGTCTTGAAGACCTCATAGAAAAAAATAAGTTCTCACGACGGTATTCACACTTTTTAAGCGTTGCCCACTCTACAAAGTGTTTTCACTCACAATCAGTTGAAGGGGCAGAAAGTTCTTTTGAATGCACATGACTACTTAACCTTCATCTGAAGGTGAAACATACGATAACGCGGAACAAACAATAGAATGTAAAGCATGGAGTGTAACTTTTGGAGCTGCACGGTGCACGCAGTGCACGGCGAGTGAGGCGGTGCAGATATCATTGCAGAGCGCTTCTCCTCTATGACAACGGTGTCTTTTATTTTTGGATCTTGAGATTAAAACTAATGGAGTTATTGTTGCGTAAGTCGGGGAATCGTGCTAAAATGGCTCCAGTTTGCGGACTAGTTAAAAATAGTTCGATCGCTTCAAACGCTTTTCCACGCTCAAAGTGAATGCTGACAGGGTGACACGGAATTTTGGGGTACATATCGTTGGATAAGTGCATAAGTGCAGTTTTTGAAAAAATGGAGATTTTAATGATTTCGAGGAAAACTAGTCTTGATACACATTCTGTGAAAAATTCGTTCACGAATTCCAATTTTTAAGCATCAAAAAGTCAGGTTGAACTTTCTTTCCGCCATAAAGGCCCATGTAATTTCGGAACTTCAAACACGTATTTCTTAAAATTGCCACAACTGCACTAATGCGCCTTGTCCTTAAAGTACACAATTTAAACGATACAACGATGATCAACGATGCATATAGGTGCATCACTTAATTTATGAATTTCAGGCCGAAGAAAACATGGAGTGCATATTTGCAGTGGATGCCGCCATCAACCGTGTTTTACGGAGGGTGATATCCGCATTTATACCGAGAGTAAAAACTTAGTACTTGGAAATATCTTACAATGTTTAGATAACGTTAAGGTGATTCGATGGACGCCATATTTTGTGTCAGAACGGCATGCGCTGTATCGCATCAATTGGTTCCATTTTTTCAGCTACTCGTCATTTTTCTCCAATTTTGAGATCGCAATTCTGTTGTCAGGAGACTAAAGCACTCACTTACCAATTCTAACAAAGAAGTTCAACGTAATAAAGGCGTGGTTTTTTCAGAGAGAAAACATCGCANGTATGCGATATTTTCTCTCTGAAAAAACCACGCCTTTATTACGTTGAATTTCTTTGTTAAAATTGGTAGGTGAGTGCTTTAGTCTCCTGACAACGGAATTGCGATCTCAAAATTGGAGAAAAATGACGAGTAGCTGAAAAAATGGAACCACACAAAATATGGCGACACAAAATATGGCGTCCATCGAATCACCTTATGATACACTGTTCTTTCAATTATTTATTTATTTTTCCAGTACGTAAATTCATAATATTACAAGTACAATCTCCATTTTTTTCCGCGTTCATTTGCGCGATAAGGTGACTTGCAAACCGATTAACTCGATCGATAGTTTGTCAAGTAACCTTGACCGACAGCTATGTAATGAAGGGCTTTGGCGTTGCGACGAGCATCCATCACACAAAAAAGCGATAAAGTTTCAATAATCAATCCGATGGGCTTGATTTTGTCGCTTGATGATTGGATAAATTTTTATTATCCCTGACGTGCTCTAGAAAAAAATGAGAAAAGAAAATAGAGAAAAATCAATCAGCCGCAGCTTGCAACCAGATCAGCAGACGTGCATCCTGCGATCGAGGTTGAACGTCGTTTAAGATTTCTAGCTAATCAGTTCGTCGGTTCATTTTTCTTCGCGTGAAAACATGGCAATTATTCTCTACGTCAGTCCAGGCCCTTCACATTATCTCATTATACTTTTCATCCGTTTTATCGACCGCTGTTGTCGATGAAGATGAGCGACTCTCCATTCAGAGCTTGAAGAGCAAGCGCTGTAGTAAACGCAGAGGAACTCATTGAGATGTAATGGAAAGTTGTGGTTGCAGGATATAGCTCTGTTTTTTGCAATCCAACGTGGAAAATAATAATTATGATTCAATAATTTTAAAGTTGCTTTTAACGTTGCGTCGGTCAAAAACATGGTTAATCGACTTTTCCGATTCGACTTTGGGTTTGTTTTATACGCTTTTTCGTCGTAAACGGTCACCAAAATGGATTTCATCCTACAGGTGTCAAGCACATTATTTTCCACCCTATATTTTAAACTGATATAGTTTTTACAAGACTTTCATTGAGATTTTCCGTACATTCGGTCTTCTATGTAGCTTCATACTCGGTTTTAATTAAGAATCTTACCTCAAAATTCCATTCAGCCATTTCGGAGATGAAGCAAGAGATTATTTTTCGAAAAAAGTACGCAATTTCAGTCAACATACATTCATACAACTCCATGCATAGCCTGTTCGGAACGACTCGTTAGATATTTTTTTTGTTTCACCTCATATTCGCTTTCATTCGATAAGTAAAAATGGAGCTATTGCATGTGTAAGGGATTTGCGATTTAAGTACCTTTTTTTTGGTAAAATATCGCGATAAAGACGATGGTGCCACTGGTTTTTTTCTGAAACGAATTCCAAAGCTCAGAAAAGCCCCAAAAGTTGAGGCTGTAATGGAGAGGACATCCTACGCCACCCTGAAAGTCCATTTCTATATCAAGTCAAACTCTCCATGTAAAGATAGGGAACAAATACATTAGGAGGGTTGCTGTGTTTTCACTTTCGGAGTCACCAAAAAATTGGCAACTCTGTTAATGTATTTGCTCCATATCTTCGCATGGAGAGTTTGACTTGATATAGAGGTGGACTTTCAGGATAGTGTGGGGTATCTCCTCCATTACGGCCTCAACTTTGGGAACTTTTTTTGAACTTTGGAGTTTTTCCAGACAAAACTAATATCACAATCGTGTTTCTCGCAAAATTTTACATTGGAATCGTATTTAAATCGCTGATTCCTGATACATGCAAGAGCTGCATTGACACCTACGTATCAGTAGTTTCCCATCCAGAATAATAGCTCTACCCTGATTAATGAAAAATAATCACCAGAGGGAGCATTCTTTAAGACTTGCAAAAAAAAAATACGCATTGCTTCTTAAAATTGCCCCTAAATTATTGCTTTCAAATCCGTTACCATCACCTGCGGCCTGCGGCCTGCGGCTGGTTGAGAACGCCACACCGTTCCAGTAACACATATTGCCGCGGCTAAATATGAAGGCGTTTCATATACGGCGATATCTTACTTGTATCTCCCGTTCATGGAACGCACGTGAATACTCGTAGAGAGTATATACGCGTAGAGCCTACATGTTGAAGCACTTAAAATTTTGCCTCTACTCGGCCTTAATCCCTAAAAATTTGAAAAGCCTGGGGCGTGTATGTGCCAATCCTTTGATGCCTGTATAGGTTTCTATCAGAATATGCCAATGAACCAGCAAAAAAAAAAAAAAGAAAAAAAAAAAAGGTTTTTCCTCAACTGATGATATTAATCATGAATGGCCGATTCAAGTTTACACGTGTGAGGAAATTTAGGGGTACCGTGCAAACTTTATATCCACCGTTAATGCCATGTTGGCTCACGTGTCTAATGTTACTTCATTATTTTTTATATATTTGTCCTCTCGCGAACATTCGGCTGTTCGGCTGTAAATTTTTTGAAGCGTGCTTCCTTTTTATTATTTATTATTTTCTGAATAAATTCTTGCAAAGTCAAATATCCGTCCGAAAGAAGGAATCATCTATCGATTTTTAATAGCAGCGCCCTCCTGTTTCAGATGTATGGCCGCTATACAAAGGAGCTGGGTCAATACGCAAAGGAGGAGGCGAAAGCGCTGGAAAAGAAGCTTAGGAAAGAGGAAATTCTTCGGCGGGAAGATCTCGACAAATATCGGGGCCGGTGCGCATCGAGAATAGCGAACACATTCAGTTTTATCTGGAGGCATTCGTTCGCCAAACTAGGGGAGGACTGGGTATTTTTAGCGCTCCTCGGGATCATCATGGCGGTTCTTAGTTTCTTAATGGATGGCGGCATCAGTATTTGTAATAAAAGTAAGTATGTGCAAGGAACATTGAGTTTCCCTCAAATAAAAGAAATCGACGGTGAAAGTCGGCAATCACATAACTCGATTTGCGACGTCGCAGACTTCCTGTCATACTTGATTCTTTAAACGGAAAACTACTCAACGGTAATTCCTTAAAACTGCCGTGATTTTTCTTCCATGTGCGAGGAAAATTCTGCAAAAACTGCGAGGAATCATGTCCATTTGTTCTCCTTTAAAAAAATAACATAGTTACGGAGATTTTCAGACACCGCAAACGAGTTATGTGATTGCCGACTTGCACCGTCGAAATGCGCTTTGTCTGTGAAGCCATTTAAACTCTGTTTAGATTTTGTTCAACTGGCTTAAGATCGAGGGCTAAGAAACAATACCACCTAACTGACAATTTCGGCGAAAATGTATTCGCAACTTTGATGCATTTTACTGTATTATAATATGCAAGTTGCTGTTTTTAGTTTATTACAATTTCTCATGGGAGAGCTTTAATGACTATGTAATATGTAAAAGAATTGCATATCTAACTTCATAATCACAAAAATGGCGAAGTTTTTTCTTCGTCCTGTCTGCAGATAGGCGGTAATGTTCCTTGCCATCGATATTTAACTTTTTCAAAGTTGCTGTTTTTAGTTTATTACAATTTCTCATAGGAGAGCTCTAACGACGATGTAATGTGTAAAAAAAGTGCATATCTAACTTCATAATTACAAAAATGGCGAAGTTTTTTCTTCGTCCTGTCTGCAGATAGGCGGTAATGTTCCTTGCCATCGATATTTAACTTTTTCAGTTCCAACATGGGTTCCAGAATATCATAATTATTACGAAAACAAAATATAATCATAAGTAAATTACCAACGAATGATCTTTTTTCAAGTATCTTGATCGACAAATATCAAGCTCAATGTTCTTTTCGATCAAATCTGCGTAGTCATCGGGTAAAGGATTTATTTCACCATCTTATGTTTACATAACTGAATTGTTTCGTATCGTGGTAGTTGTGTGAAATCACCTTCTCACATCACGCACTCCTCTTTTTCCCTTTTTTTCATCACCAAGAAGATATTTGGCAGATAATTTTGCGGGTTTCTTGTCGTGTGACCGAGGTACTTTTTTGTGTATTTCCTTTTTTTAAATAAGAAATTCCGCCTCCAAGTAATCGTTTTTTTTTACCTGTTTCAGGTCATAAATGGCTGTACAGAGACCTCGCCGTACATCCTGTAGCAAAATATTTTGCGTGGGTAACTTTACCTACTTGTTTAATTTTATTTTCTGCCGGTTTTGTTCACATAGTGGCGCCACAATCAATAGGTGAGAGCTTATTTCCATAACCACCTTTTGACGAGAGGTTTTTTTGTGTTTTTTCGATCTGAAAGGCAGCTTAAAATTGGAGCCGCCTCAGGTTTTCATAGGCAATTGCTGGTCCATTTGTTCCCAAAGGATGTTTAAAAGCGCATTTCAATGTGTATATCTGCAACGTACTGACGAAAAAAAGTCCTTTTTAAATAAACTATTTTCGATTAAAAGAATGAAAGACTTACTTTTGCACAGCTCTTTGGAATATCAATCCCATTGGTTCAATTTTTCAATCAAAATGTTGATAGAATTGAGCAAAATTTGATTAGAAAGTGAGATTAGTATTTCCATTTAAAAATACCGTCTATAAATTTTTGAAAATCCTGTACATATCTACATCGGGTTGTAATGCTTTCAGCGTTACATCCAAAATTTTGAAATTTTTTGATTCCATTAAGTACAGAATCTAAATTTTTGCATTTATACTCACCCTTGATATTTTCTGTGAAGGCATTAACAGCCCAATATTGGTGTTGATATATCTCTAATAAAAATATATGACTAACCAACTATTTTTATATTTATTCAAAATATTTGCTCCGTAATTACCTCGCATATAAAAACACCTGTTTTGAATTATGTATACTGCATTTAGTTGATGTTAATCACGCTTTGAACGCATGGAATTCTATAAAAATCAGAGCTAATAAGATATACGTAATTATGTAGTAAGTAAGCCAATATAGTCATCTCTAATGCGCGTTGGGAATATACTTCATTTCGGCAGGAAAAAAAATATTTTTACAATTTATTTTCTCGCTCATCTTTCTGTCCCTCTTTTTGAAGCTTCTCTTCAAGGGAGAACACCCATGCGCTCAATGCGTGATTGTGTTTACAGCTGTTCCAGTTAGTTCAAATCTGTGTAAAAAAATTTGAATTTTTTCCTTTTTTTCAGGTTCTGGAATTCCAGAAATGAAAACAATTCTCCGGGGCGTAGCCTTGAAGGAGTATTTAACCTTTAGAACTTTAGTGGCCAAAGTCATAGGACTGACTGCAACTTTGGGCAGTGGACTACCTCTGGGTAAAGAGGTAACTTTTTTTTTCGGGATTAGGTGATCTCAATTTAATTTCTAGCAATGATACACTATGTCTTTTTGTAATACTAAATTTTGCGTAATGAGATGTGGGATATCCACAAACCCCAATTTATGATGCATTGATTCATGTAAACTGAAATTAAAATCTATATTCTATTCACCTCATGTGTTAATGCGGCCTCACTTTTTGCAGCCTGCTAATAAACTGATATGTCAAGTAGGTATATACGAAGAAAGCAAACCGAAGTTCTTTCGTTTCAAAACTAAAGAATAAAAGCAATTCCACCTTGCTTTGCATACAAACGAATTAATTTTGAAGAATTTTCATGAAACAATGTATCCTCTCTGTCTCTCTCTACATGTACAAAAATTATTTGATGAATTGATCTAGGTCGTAATGTATGAAGTTTCATTGATTTATCGAATATCGATGACGTGAGACTTCAGTTAATGAGGAATATATCGATGACCAGTCATCTCAGATTGCAGTATTGGAATTATCCGCTCATGTTTCTCGAAATCAAGACTAACTTACAGCTTGCGTTTTAATTATAATCGGTGAATTTTCTTTAATTCACCGAAAAGAAGAAGGAGAAGAAAAATCCTTAACTGCATGAAAACACTTTGCTCAGTTTTCTCACAAGAAAATAAAGCATAAACGGAGATTGCCATTGTGCTGTGGCGGCCCTTTTTACGCCGATGTCTCATTTTATTTATTTTTTTTTTTAAAAAACAACCCCATCAGCATCTCTTCCTCGTTTCCAGTGAATTATTTTTCTCACTGAAACATATTTTCTGTTTGGTTAGGTATTTTCATTTTGATAATGAAGAAAACATAATCGGTAATTTTGAAATGTTGCGATGGAAATGCGAGTTTTTTAACTTTATATAGCCAGCTATGTATTCTTGAGCCTTAAAGAAATGCAACTTTTGACTGTCGTAGTTCAACGTGCACTTGCGTCCATTCATGTCCTCTCTTTTCCGCTGATTTTTTTTTTTTTTTTTGAACCTAATCAATAATGCTTATTTTGATGGTTTGTTGACAGGGTCCGTTTGTACATATAGCTAGTATAGTAGCAACTCTTTTATCAAAACTAGTGTCTTCCTTTCAAGGGATTTATGAGAATGAGTCTCGAAACACCGAAATGTTGGCCGCCGCGTGTGCTGTCGGGGTCGCCAGCTGTTTCGGTGCCCCAATAGGAGGTAAATAATTTGACACATTTACAAAAACGCTTCACTGTCTACAGCAACTAGCGGCGCATGCAACGTTCTTTAAAATAAAGAAGTATGACGATGGTCCCCCCCCCTCCCGATAAATGTCATCATTTTGCACTGAGTATGTTTTCAAAGTTTAAAAAATATAGATGTGATTAATTTTTTTTAATATGTAACAGAGGTAGCTCACTTTTTTATACTGCTCAAATTTCATCAATCGAATAAAATATTTTATCTTGTAACTCATCATCTTAATCTCAATGACGCGCAATTTTTTTTCGACAAGATGACGAACAGTGCTATTCGTCAGACTTTCGAAGAATCGCCTCCAAATACGCGTGATACAACCATGCAATATTTGGCCGTTTAATAAGTTGCATCGCACAATCCATGAGAATGTTCATTGGTTGTCTTTTAACAGTGCTGATGATACAGTTTTTATCTTGTTTTTCTTTCTTTCGTCTTTTTCTAGGTGTACTTTTTAGTATTGAAGTAACGACTGTTTACTTCGCAATCCGTAATTATTGGAGAGGTTTCTTCACAGCCGTATGCGGAGCGACTGTGTTTCGACTCTTAGCTGTTTGGTTTCATAAAGAAGGTTTGTTTTTATGTCGAAAATACTTCAATAATCAGAACCACGCATCTTATTTGAATGCAGACAAACTGACTTTTTAATTCGCAGAATTCAATCGGATTTCTACATCCGTTGTATGCAAAGATTCTCCAAAACAACTGTTGTTGGTTTCTTAAAGAAAAATAAAGCGAACTCAGGATTTTCCAAGCATCGTACAGTCGATATATTTGTTGGTGTTTTACTCACACTCAACTTGAATATGACCTTATACACGGGGAAAATAAAGTCGAAGTACAGCAAAAATGAGAAGGAGATGCAAAGTTTTGCATCTGACAGTTTTGAACTGTTTGAGTTGTTTTTCTTTTCCATTTCATAAATAATTACTTTTTAAAAAGTTATGACTGAATTTAAAACCACCATTGATTTCAAAAGCTTTCCGAATATGAGTAATTGTTAATTCGAAACGGAAGTTCTTACTTAGAAGTCTTATTTATTGTAACAACCGAACGTTATCTGTTTCCAGAAACTGTGAAAGCATTTTTCCCAACTCACTACACGATGGATTTTCCATTTGATCCGCAAGAGCTCACAGTGTTTGCGCTCATTGGGTAGGTTTAAACGGTTTTAGTTCATTCATCCTCTGCTTCCTGAAATCTACCTTGAATAGTAGAATAACCAATAAAACAAGAATACTTCCTCCTCAAATTTGAAAATATTTTCGATGCATTAGAAGTTTCAACGCTGAAAAATTTGCATAATTAAAGAGTTTATATACATTGAACCGGTCGTTCCTACATACAAAAAACGGTCAGTATCAAGAATCTTGTAAAGCGTTTAGTTTTGTTCATACGGCCGAATCAGGCAGCTTCATTAACTTCTGGTACGAGATCCGGACTATTCGTAATCATTGGCGGGTCCAGCAAATTGGCAACATTGTCTTTTTAACCATTTTAACCTTTGGAAATGTATCGATTCTTGGGGGTCTGCGGTCCGACAAGAATCGAATATTTAGCGTAGGTTTAAATGGAGCAAATCAGGAGTTGCTAAATTGCTTGATCCGCCTCTGTTCATAATTAAATTATCAATGAGCAGTTTGGCTCTGGTAAGGAGCTAATCAGCAAATTGTGTTCTGAATAGGATGATTTTCACAATAAAGATAGATAGATTGGACCAAACATTCAAACATGTGAATCATAAACATTACAATGTTGCTATCATCCCACACAGAAATAACACTTTCCATTACAGTGTACTGCATATGTTTCATGTAAGGAAACAGAAGTGTATCCTCACAATACTCTCAAAATAGTCAGGCGTATATAATGGACCACTAGACAAGGTACGAATTTCAGCATTCTGATATTGATTCTTCACCAAAATTTCACCTGAAACACGACGCGCACAACGAAAATTACCGAAATCAACTTCTTCCGAAGATATTTAATGATTCTTGGTGCGTGAATTCAAACCACCCGCTCATGAAAACTCAATGCTCTACGTGATTCACATCGCATGCTAAACGTTATCATGAACGTCTCTGCGATAAAAAAATTTGGCAACCTCAATCTTGACGCTTCGGCTCAGCTATAGCAAATTACTTAAAGTTTGAAAAACACACACGGGAAATGAACATTGCTCGATTGAGAAGCTTGCTGAAACCGTTGTAGTGTGCGATTTGACTCACGTAGAGCTTTGAGTTTCTTTTGAGCGGGCAGTTCAAATTCCTCGTAAGCAATGTGAAATAAAAAAGTTAATATCTTCGTTAGGAGTTGGTTTCAGTAATTTTCGTTGTGTGAATCGTGTTCGACGTGAAATTCTGGTTAAGAAACCTGTATTAGAATGCTGAAATTCGTACTTCGTCTAGTGGTCCATTAAGCTTTAGTTCTAGCATGACGAATGATCGGACTTTTTTCTGTTTGATCATTAGAGTTTTTTGCGGTCTTGGTGGTGCCGGTTATGTATGGTCTCACCGGCAGTATGTCCTCTTCATGAGGCATAATAAGCAAGTCAGTGCTTTCCTCCAGAGGAAGTAAGTGAGTAATACTCTTCGTGTGTTTTTTTTCTTTTCTTTTTCTCAATCAAATTCTCATACAGAGGGATCGGGTATTGAAGCTGGTCAACATTATCAATCGACGATTAAGTCTGATATTGGTCTTCTCATTTTAAAAAAAAGAGCCACCTCTCCAGTAGTTGTGCTAAGAAGAACGGTGTATGAGCCATCGGACGTTGCTAAATATCGTTAGATTAGACGCGAATTTTCAGGGAAGTTTTTGAATGTTTTCCATTCAATTTTTCAGAGACTATTATTGGAATTTTAATCTGAAATATATGAATAGTTTAAGAAGGAGCATCGATAAATTTTTTTAAAAAATCAAAATTTTTTCGAAAGATATTTCGTTTGCGTTCTTCGTTAGCACGGCAAAGTAGAAGATAAGGAACAAGGATGAAAAAAATAAAATAAAAAGGGTTGATTATTTTTAAAGTACCCGGTGTGAATGGACTAAAATTTAGTCCGCAGAGGCCAAACGGTTGGATTTCAGCAACCTCGGATGGCGCTTAAGGTGTTTTGAAAAATTACTTTTCATTCGTGAAATAGCGTGCAATATTAAGACGACAAAGTCATCTAGAATTAATTTGATTAGTGCCATGTATGCTATGTATGTTATGCGCTTTTCTATGGTACCCTCTCTATTTTTATGTTTATTTAATGTTTTCAGTCGCTTCTTGTACCCAGGATTCGTTGTGCTTGCAGCGACGTCTGTTTCTTTCCCCTTGGGATTGGGCAAATATATGGCCGGTGATCTCAATACGCATGACCAGGTACGATTTATATTCATGTTATTCCAACGAGCTTTCTGCCTTTTCATATTTTGGCTAGGGGGCAAAACTCGTATAATTTCATTTAGAGAAGATTTGCTCTAGCAATTACCCTACGATTTTCGCTCTGAAAGTAGAACATGATTTATAAAACGGAAATTATTGAAAGTAATACTAACCAAGATTCTACGTTTTCCGGTTCAATTCAAAATCCCTGCTCATAAGAAAAACTTGAGTCAAACGCATACTGAACGTTAAGCAAACATTCCAGATATTGCACGTCATTTACACGTGGGAAATGCGAACTACTAAAGACGGAAAACTCGGTAACGCAACGACGACGGAGGCTCGCAGTGCGTACAGTGGCGTACGCGCAATGCGGGAAGTATCCATGCGGTCTTGTAGGCACTAACCGCCCCGTGGAGTTCGCGCAATGCATGGAGTATCCATGCAGTCTTGCAGGCGCTTACATGCGAGCCGCGCCGACCGCAGTGTTTAGCGCGATCATTCAAACGCGCGCAGCGTTTTTCAACTTGTGATTTCAAAGTTTTTTGCACAGGTGCACTCTGAATGGACTATTTGTCATTTACTCTAATAAAAAATAAATGAATTACACAAAAGCCAACTAATTTGTTTCTCTATATTTGTAACTGGTTATGATCGGTAAAAAGCGGAAAAACCAGGAAAGGAAATTGGGGATTGAGAAACTCCTCTGCATGAGAAAGGTTAATAGATTGAGTTGGCGCAAAATAAGCGGAAGGGGGGGGGAGGTGTTTAATATCCAGGCTTGCAACTTAGTCACCCAATACAACGCAATGTATGACATCACCACCAATGATCATTGGTTTTATGTTAAGCGTAGGTATCCGGTTTATTCAGTAATTTCACATGGACGAAGGGTGAATTCACTGTTCAAGAGGCCCAAATCCTTCAGCACTGGACCACAGATAATACTGATGTCTTCGTCAGTCTAGCCGGTTTCATGCTTTACACGGTAAGTTCATTTTAATATCATAAAAATACGTCAATTAAATTTTCTTACTCTGCGATAACGTCGGGATGGTGAACTTACCTTGCAACGTCATCTTCCCTCAAATGTCTTCATTACTTAAGTTTACTAGAAAAAACTTATGACCATCCGACTTTCAGATATTTGATGAGCGACCAAAACAAAGTAAAGCTTTTGAGCATTTTCATCTTCAAGAATGTAAACTTGTCTTTAGCACGCGGTTTAACTTTATGTCTCCGATTTTAAAAAATTATCAGGTCAACATTCTATGGGTTTATGTTTCAAAGTTTAATGCGGAAATTTACCTCTTTTCCAGTATGTGTTTTCTATCATTGGCTCGACCATCCCTGTTCCATCGGGAAGTTTCATACCTGTTTTTAAAATCGGCGCAGCGTTTGGTCGTATTGTTGGTGAAATGATTCATATTTGGTTTCCATACGGAGTGCGCCATGGAAATTTTATCGCTCCTATTATTCCAGGCAAGTACCATTTGCGATTATTTGATTTATTAGCTTAAAAATTTTCCATCGATTTTGAAAAATAGATATATCTGCCGTAATTCCGTAACTTCATGAGTGATTGCTGAAGAGAAACATGTCGAGGACCAAAATGAAAAAAACACATCGCGATTGCGTCCCTCAACATTATCACCATAGCGTAGTGTATTTCTTGAAAGAAAAACCGATGAAAATTTGCTCGATATTTGTAAAACATTTGATACAGAATAAGTATAAATTTCAAGGAGTGTCTCACCGTCGAATTTCAGTTGAAAAAATAAAATTTGATAAAAAGTCCGTAACGTCGCAAATCGGATTGCGTATTTTGCGACTATCACTATTCGTGTCCTTTTCCATGCCAATCAGATACTTTTGTGTCTAAGCAGGTGCATGGATTTCACCTCCGCCGAGAACTGAGCCGAATAACTCTAAAAATACATTCAATTTAAGATAGAGGCTGAAGTTCCAGAAACTACGATAAATTATAAAAATCCAACCTGAGAAAGGTCAATGTTTACTTATGATATACGACTCTCAAAAGATCCAAAACATTCTGCAAGTTCCAAAATTGAGGGACTTGGAGGACAAGGCGCATAAGTGCAGTTTTTGCTGTTTCGAGAAATACTTGTTTGAAGGTTCAAAATTACATGTATCATTGGTAAAAAAAGAAATTTCAAACTGACTTTTTGATGCATAAAAATTGAAATTTGGGAGCAAATTTTTCACAGAATATGCATTTAGACTTGTTTTACTTGAAATCATAATTGACGTCATTGAATCATTGAATCATTACCGTAATATCTCAATTTTTTCAAAAATTGCACTTATGCGCCTCGTCCTTCAAGCCCCTCAATTCAGGATTCGTTTTTAAGAGCAGGGTCACTACCAAATACTAATTTTACAGCTCTATTTTTTCAATTGAGACAATTTTTTCGAAATAATTTTCAGGATAAAAATGTCGGTTTTAATTATTTGAATAAGCTTTAATTGACGAATCATTATTTCTAGGTGGATACGCCACTGTTGGCGCTGCCGCATTTTCAGGAGCAGTCACGCACACAATTTCTGTTTCCGTCATAGTTTTTGAAATGACCGGACAGATTACACACATCGTACCAGTCATGGTAATTTCTTTTTGTCCTCATAGTTCTAGGTGTAAAAAAATAAGTTTTGGACTAGAGAGTTCTTTTATGCGTTCCTCATATTAAAGTAAACGTAATAACGTAAACGTAAATATGCGTCTGAGGTAGATTAAAACAAATCGTACTAAATGAGTTATTCTGCGCCAGTAAGCATTGATAAGATCAAGTCAATAGTCATATAACAAAAGTTCATATTGTGTTCATGACTACTAATGTATGTTTCTTCACATAGCAACTCACAACTTTGTCGTCAAATGAGTACTTTCTGTATGACATTTTTGACAGAAAATTTGGAATGGAACGTTGAAAGTTTCTCGTAACTACGTAAAAAAACATATCAAAAAGCTAATAGTGAGGGCGATGTTTTGGGCCTAGAGCCTAAGATTTCTTTTCCTTTTGCAGTGTAAAGGAGATAAAAATGAAACTTACTCTTTGTAAGGCTCCTGTTATTCTTACTGTTGGGATGAGTTTTGCTCAGGTTTAGGAAAGTTGGAGGTAAACCTAATTTAAAGAGGTTTCAACCTCTAGATTGAAACTATGCGAGTGATAGGATTGAAGAACCCTTCAGTATACTTCCTGCACAAAATGCACAACTAGGCACAAAATAAATTTTAGCTGAGGAGCCATAACGAATTTTACAGCCGTTATTCTTATTGTTGGGAACTAATGACTACCTTTGCTATAGCAAATATGAACGAAAATAGTATAATTTTAGTGAAGCCTGCTAATGCAATTTTTTTAATACATTTTCAGATAGCTGTTTTGATCTCAAATGCTATAGCAGCTTTACTGCAACCCTCTCTTTATGATAGCATTATTTTAATAAAGAAATTGCCGTATCTTCCAGATCTGTTGCCTTCTAGTTCTAGTAAGTATTCAAATTCAATTCACCTCATGGTAGCAATTTTTCATTGAAGCGCTAGCTGTTTTGATTTAAATCTCAGTATCAATTCATCCTACAATGATCACGCTGCATATTATGTCAACATTATTTGGCAATTTTTATTTCGAAATTCTTCATCAGGAAATACAATTTGAACGTTATCATAAACCACGAACTTACTTAATTGCACTATCATGGAAAAAATTTTCATTTGAACTTCCACTATAGAGTGACTTAAAACATTTGAATGCCGACTTTCAAAATCCAGTTCCGAGTAAAACTACCATTTTTTTGGGTTTGCTGCGCAGGTATTTACAATGTTTACGTCGAAGACTTCATGGTGAGAGACGTAAAATTTATCTGGCAGAACATGAGCTACCGTGATCTCAAGGCTGTTCTGAAAGAGAACAGACGGATTCGAGTCTTCCCATTGGTCGAAAAACCCGGTAAATATTACTGTCCATATTTTGTGCTTTTTATTTTTATTATTCTCGAGTTCCTCTAAAAAGTGTGTTTAAGAACGACATCACACAGTTGAATACATTGATATATTCAACACAGACTTCCGCAAATTCTGAACTATAAATTCTCATTCCTCTGAATTCCTCTTTGATATTGTTTAAAAAATCAGAAAATTTTCAACATGGACTAGTTTTTACAAATTCTTTATTGTCGGTGAAATTCATCTAGTTTTTACGAGTTTTATTTACGCATCACGTGTTTTTTCTCCCTTACAAAAATCGATAATTTACTGCGAGCACATTTTCTTCCTCTCAACACCCTCGCCCCGGTTTTTCAGGAACATGAATTATCAAGTATTCTATTCTTAATCTTCACTTCTCCTTTTTTTCAGGTACGATGATACTTTTAGGATCAGTTCAGAGACTTGAATTGATAAAAATGTTAGAAAAACACGTTGGAAGAGAGAGGAGGCTTCAAGTTGTCGCTAAATGGCAAAAAGAAGCTCAAGAAAGGTATTAGTTTCCGAAGTTTGTTGAAAATAGAACTGACAATGAAAATGACGGTATATTGATGAGAACGGTTTAAATGTGTGTTACTGCATCATACATCAATAAATGAATCATAATCATAATTTTAAGTATTACACCAAAGAAATATGAGTTTTTGTGTCAGCAGCAGTTCTCCTCAACGCTAGATAGTTTTTTGAGCTTAGACGCGAAATTCCAGGATACTGTAGGATTTAAGTCATAATTGATGCAAAAAAATTGTATCTTTTAACCCACTTAGACTCGGGCCAATCATGTCCCAGTTTTCAAACTGAACTGAATGAAAGTTCAATTCGGTTATTTAGTTTTACTGCACTTGCATGCATTTGTCGATATCGGAATATCGTGCCAAGACCTATTGAGATTCGAATTTTACTATACCTGTAAACTTACGTTTCTGCAAAAGACAAATCTGATGTGGCATTTTAGCGATGAAATTGTGCTAATTTCAGCGATAAATTCGCAAAAGAAACCCCTACCCATCTAAAAAGACGATTAAGGTTCGATAATAAAATAATCAATGAAACACAGATTTGCTTTGATAATGAACAATAACATTCAAAATCATGTTTTACGCAAAATAGCATTCTACAAAAGCTAATCAAACTGCTCATTTCAAAGGGTGACAGCAATTTCATTGTAAACATGGATGTAATAGTACCTTTCATCATCTATTCAAAGACTCCTGTATTTTTTCCTAATTTTGTTTATTTAATTTTAATTCAGAATGGAGGAGCTTCACAGAAAAAGACTTGAAAATCACCAAAGACGACCTTCCAGGTTTGAAGTGACTCCTGCGCCAGACATTCTTCGGATGAAACAAATTTCGACCGATGAATTACCCAGTTTGTCATCCACACAAGCAAGCACGGATAATTTGAATCAGGTAAATCTCGCAATTACCTGAAATATTTATAGTTTTTCCTGAACCCTAGGTAAAAAGCTATTGGACGGTGAAACTTCAAAAATGCCTTTTTCAGTTGCGGTGTTTCGAAATCTCCGCTCCTATTTTATTTTTTAAAAGGAAACCGAACCAACATTATGGTTTCAAGTTTTCACAGAATATTTTTTAAGAAGGAGAAGAACCATTGAAGCTTTTGAAAAATGACGCACAGTTATTTTCCATGTAAAAAATAAAGTATGCCAGGAAATCTGCAACGCGGCATACCGAGATACGTATTTCTGTAGTTACACAATAGTATTGCTCTATGATTGACGCAGCTCCCTGGCGGTGCATATTCCCAAAAATCTCAAATTTTGTATTCTAAAGCAAGGTACTTTTCAGAGGTGTCTATAGTTGAGAGGTGTAAAATTTGGACATATATAAATGTTGAGGATGTACGCTGAGGGTTATAGATATAGTAATATTTAATAATCTTTTTTTCCAGCCCCAATTTCATCCAGTGTACGGCTGTCAACCGAGGAAGTCCATCCTCAAGAAAACGAATTCATTCACTTTAAGGAACTACAGTCCTAGTCTAATAAGCCCTGTTGTCACACCGTACACAACAGTGACCGGAGCTGAAAGCAGGTATGCATTAAGATTTTCAAAATAATTCAGTGTCTGATGGGATTTCTATTCGCTTAAATTAAATGTCTAGAAACAAATGTAATTATTTGATGGATTTATTAAATAGTAGTTCGTCTACATTCTAGATAATCTATCAGCAGAAAATCAAATTTTGATCATAGTTTTCCCGAGCAACAGTTGAATTGAGGATATTTTGCAACAGCGAAACGCCTAATATCTTCCTCTGGGAATTCTGAACTCTCTCATATGCATCCTTCGGGAGAATCCCAACCGGAATACTTTTCTTACCGCTCGGAAATTTCGCCGCGGTGTTTTTTTATGACACGAAGTAATACCATCTGCCTAGCCTCTGACTCTCAATGAGGCTTATGCAAAGTTTTGATCCAGGTCTCACATGGGAATTTCAGAGCAGGATCAGAGAAAAAACCGCCTCTGCGCACATTCAAAGTTTTATCACGATATGGCATTATACAAGGAATATCATTCCTACGTGCTTCCGCCGATTTTTATCTCTCGCTGCTCATCTGTGACCTGCTTTATGTTATGTTTCAGAATTAGGCTAGCCTTTGAGGCCATTTTCCACAAATCAGCAAAACTTCAGGATGTGAATCCTGACCCAGAATTGGGAGCTGAGAGACACCCTAGCGATAGTTCTATCAGTCAAAACCCTCCAATGAGTCCTGGTATTTTAAAGAAAGTTCAGTTGGTAAGTAATAGTCCACTTCTTTTGTTTACATCAATATTTTGATTTTTTTTCCCTTCCCATTCTTATAAATATTTTTCAAATATCATCAAACTTTAAAGTTGCCGATGAACCGCTAGATGGCCAAAAAATAACCAAGAACCATAAAATATGATAAATAGACAACGAAAACTGGTGAGTTTTGCCTACTTGAAAATTATGCAACAGTCTCAACTATTACCTTGCTTAGGTGTGAGATTTTGTCATTATGATAAAAATAAATCTATCATTCAATTTTTTCACAAACACATACTCTGAAACATATTTTACTCGTAATTACTGCAACTTCAATTTTTTTCTTAAAAAAAAAAAACTCTGTGAACTTCTTTTTATCCACAATATTCTTCAACTCTTTCCCGTTCTTAAAGAAAAAGATGTGTTCCTCACCACAAAAAGCATGGGAGCGAGGGGAACTCTGTACTGCTACCACGTCACTTTAGCCAGCATTACGTTTGCTAACATCAGTTTTTTTCTTTTTCTTTTTTTTTCAGCCAAGGGAGAGGGTGATCGACATGTCTCCAGAGGACCAAAAGCAGTGGGAGGAGGAAGAGATGAGGCAGCTTGTCAATTTTAGCGACTGCCATATCGACCCCGCACCATTTCAGTTGGTCGAGAAAACTTCTCTCCTCAAAGTCCATTCCATATTTTCACTCATAGGTATCAATCAAGCGTACGTAACGGCCATTGGTCAGCTGGTCGGAGTTGTCGGAATGAAAGAGGTAAATTTCAGTTTTCTTATTCTCTATATTGCGATCATTATTTTACCGATACAAAATGTGAGAATTTGAAAGATACATTGAAATGTAGTGTGCAACGAGGACGCAGCGTTGATCGTAGCAAGGGCTGGGTGCAACTACTACCGCCCATACGGACGGCGTGTTTCATACCTCGAAAATTGAAGGCGAATTGACCAATTTTTCACTTGCTCCCCCACAGAATCGTCGCGCGCGACATTGATAGGAACGCCGCACAATAGACCGAATCAATGGTAAAGGTCAAACATGAATGTTTTGACGAAAATCGCAAATATAGTTATTTATTTCGTCGAATTTTTAACTTTAAGAGGTGGTTCTTGTAGAAAGTTTTACGAGGAAACCAGTGGAATCATTAATAAGATCTCAAAGTTTTGTGAAAATAGAGTTATGAGCTTTTATAGTTTCCAATCGTCCGACCTCTCCCATTGACTCGATCCACTGTTCGGGCGTCATTGTACGACCTTTCTTGTTCTAAGCATGACCATTTTGCATATCCAAATAATTGAAGGTGCACTTGGATTCTTCTAACTCTGCTAGAGCAACGCGCGGATACAACATTGATTGCACAGACTAAAGGCTACACGCGACTATTCTTGCTCGATGTGCGCTGTGCGTTGCGTTTAAAAAATGAAGGTGTACTTACAATTAGATGTCCATTAGCCTCTGGATTTTAAGAGCCATTAGCCTTTAAAAGATATCTTGAAAATTAGGTTGGAAAATTTACGGTGGCGCTGAGTCTGAAACTGTGGATCAAATTTGGCCTGATAGGTTTTGACGCAGTTTTAATTGAGTAAATTAGTCAAAAATTATATTTCTGACCGCGCTTCCTCAAAAATTGAATGAAAAACGCCGAAATTCCCTATTCCCATACCGTAAATATATCGTAAGAATTATGCCAATAGACAAAACAGACTCTCCCCTGTCACTTGCTTTTCCTCTTACTACAGTTGGGAAATATTAAAATTATTATGTATATGAGGAAGTAAATCACAGTGAAACAGTCTATATGTTGTCGCCAAGTCCAACAATCACTTTTTACTTTCGATGAATGATTTTCATATTTGTTTGAATTGTCTTGAAGACTTTAATAATTGAATTTATTGTTTCAGTTGCGCAAAGCGATCGAGGACTCAAATTCTGGCGCTTTCCCCCACCAACAAAATCAGCAGCAACAAAGACAATCAGTAACCGAAGCATTACTGAATCCAGCAGATCTCAAATCGAACAACAATGAAAATAATATTCCATCTTGTAAACCCATCAATTAAACGTGATTTTTCTAGTCGTATTTGTGCGTTCTTTTTATTCAAAATTCCTCAGAATCCGCGTTTTATTTCAAAACTTTGCCACGCAGTTTTATTAATTCCCAGCGACAGGGAGTAAAGGGAAAAGATAATTTACGTACTATAAATGTGGTATTAAGTCACAATAACTAACAGTCTGTCTCATGATTATGTTAATATAAAAAAAAAAAATTCTCTAGTTTGTTAATTAAGTATATTAAAATTACTGGTGGTTAATTATTAGAGGCATATGAACATTTCGAGTTAGGCGCATTTGAGGGGTATTGCAACCATTATTTCTTTGTCGTAAAATTGAAAACATTATTTGACACAATCCTGTGCTGAAAATCTGCACACAAAAATCTGCACGTTAAATGCACATGACGGGAAATACCAAACCAGTGTAAGATTGGAAAAATTGTCCATACTTAAAATGAAATGCACTGACATGAAATTTGAAAAATGCACTTATAATGGTCCGTGTTAAGGACAACAGTTCATCGAACTTACGCTCTCTAGCAAAAGATAATGGTGGACACCTATAGGTAGTTTTATTAGGTCGAAAACGAAATTATTTTAATTAAGGGTCATCAAATGAACATAATTTAATCACACTTATTGTGCAGTAAAAAATTCCTATGAAATTTTTTGATGAAGGCCGACGCTAAAATAAAAACTTATTGTTTACCTCGAGTTAAGCCATTTATCTGTAGATCTAGTCAGAGGCAGTAAAACAATTTTATGCATTCAAGTGATAGGTGCATTTTTAATGATTTTTATGGAAAGAATCTGGTGTCATTGACTGAGAGTCAGCACTTACAATGAGCTGACTGGTTCTCTCTCCGAGGACCGAAAATATTCAAGAAAGTGCGATCCTGATTGAAAAAGTTCAAGAACTTAACATAGGTTTTTCATTTTGCAGAGCTTGCGTAACATAAATTAAATAGATATTCATAATGAAGACAAGTAGTCATTCATAAAACCAAAAACTAAAACCACATACAAAATCGATCTCGTATATACTATTGCCAGCTCCCGACGCGTCAAAAAATAAGTTTTTGGCTCCAGGGTACAATTGAAAGTAAACTATTTCATTTTGTGGCGCGGCCAGAAATTTTTAAGAAAGCACAAGTTCAACATATTATCTTTTTGGCAAGATTCGTAAGATTCCTCCAGTCAAGAGCGGCTCGTACAAACGGCTTGAAACCTCAAACTAGTGAATGTTTCCCTCGTAAATAGCGAAATCCAGTATTTTGTCAAATGAGATGGTCTAACAAATGTTGAAGATTTACACATCCTTGCATGCTTTTTGATGAAAAAAAATATCTCAGTTTCATAAAATTCTTGATGTGAACACACATCGGATTATGAATTTTCCTTTTTTAATTTTCAATTTATTCAGAGTTGATCATCATGGTCCAGATTGACGCAAAACACTACATCCATCCAGAAAAAAAGTAAGAAATATGTCTGTTACAAAGTTATGTAATTCGCAGTTTTGACCTCCTTTTGATACAGATATGTTGAAGGTAAGACAATGTTTTACAAGACACTTATTCGGGACCATTTAAATGAAAGTCAAGCTACTCAGTAAAAATCATTTTTAACAGAAAAACTTCCTAAAATTACAGTATTACTGTTGGAGCTGATGCGAACGAATTATGTGAATCAAAAGGAGTTGTTCAAAGGGATATTCTCCGGAGAAGGTTTAGAAAACTCAGACACCTTTTAGGAACAATTTCAAGTAGTTCTGAAGGAAAATTTTCTTGATATAAAGTTTCAACTCTGTTAGAAATTTCACGCAGTGATCTTACGAAATTCCTTGAATTTTTCCATGGGAGTAAAGGAGAATTTTAGGAGAGACAAACTCTCTTATTCCTCTCGCCTCGCCTGTTCCGCCCATATACGCAAGTGTACTTTTTATGTCGCCAAGCCATTAGCGCCATGCGCCATCAGTGCCGTTAGATTGAAATGTGTCGCATTTTGTTTGACTGATGATTGACTGATGTTACCATTGAGCACTTTTATCGAACATCATAAGATATGCGATTATTCTAGGTTGAACTTACTCAAAAAAATTTGAAAGGTTGCAATTGACGTAATCTCAACATTGTTGATTGATATAGCTTATCATGACGTCAACAGCAAACACGGCAAAAAAGCGGTATGGATTATGTTCCAATCGTTGGATTAGATACGAACATTTCCAATTAATTTGGTAGTACCCCAATTTTTGAGTAATGCGCGGTAATATCAAAATTAATTAGAAATATATGTCCATATCATCCTACAAATCGGAGTATAGTGCATATATCACAATTTGGGGGCCGAATTTAAACCGCTGATGGCCATGCATTTTGGACTTAGAACAACTTCGGAAAAAAGTTCACTTCGGATAAAAACTTTTTTCCTGGATCAAGTTGCCATCGGGTTTTTATCTGTGTGGTCAAATATTAATTGAACTAACTCCGTTGGATGTAAAAAGACGCCGGACAAACGTTTTTGGGCGAAATGGTTCACGGATAAACTTCACTGGACCAACTATGACTTAAAACTCAAAATTCGTCTGATGGAAACAGAGACAAAAACCCTCTAAAGGCCTCTTGGCACCCGTTGGAGACTTTTACTATTGAGGATTCAACACATCCTTATGGACAATTATAAGGGAGCAGGAGGCATCACCCTTTCTTCGATTGTTGCGACCTACCGGTGGATGACGATGAGCTCCAAACAAATGAGTAATGAGCCAAACTTTGCCATGTTTGAGAAACGAATTACCGAACATGTTGTTCGACATCAACCTATAATAAGTGTGCAACAAGTAAATATTGGAGTCCCAAAAGTAAAAGCTCCCACCATTGCCTTGATAGCAATGCCCAAGTGCAGGCCCGCTACATTCCATCTCGGGCCCTGATACCAATTTTAAGGTCCGGGCCCCAAGCACGGAGGGGGGGGGGTCCGAGGGGCATCTTCCGTGAAATTTTAGAATTTATACGACTAATCGGACGCATTTTTAAGCTTCCGTAAATAATTTTTCCATCAATTTCTGCGGAATAATTATGTTTTTTTTCTACTTTCAACACAAAATACTTGCGAATTGTTGCATTCAAAACATCTGGAAAATTTTTATTTTTTTTTTCTTTGGGGGGGGGCATATAATACTATTTTCAGTTCTAAAGAAGCCAGCCCCCCCTCCCCCTGGACTCTCCCTTCGTTTGTCTATGACAAGGGAGTTAAGCCATGAGCCATTAAAGTCGAGGATGCCCAGACTGGAGACTCCTAGCATCTGACGACGGGAGAAAATGAAACGCAGTTACTAAAAATATCCCTGTACTGAAAATCTTGAAAATAGATAGAAATTTTCCAAGAAGTATACTTCTTTGAAAATTTAAGAAGAATTCTACAGTGCCTCAGTGTGTTTCTGAAAATCTATTCACCTATTGCGAAATTTTTAGGGTGAATGTTTCACTTTTTCTTACGAAACAAGGGTTGCATGTGAATTTGTAGTGGTTTTTAACGGGTAACACGGGCCCCCTCCGGGGCCCGAGCCCCGGTATCAGGGACCCAGTATCCCCCCCCCCTTGTGGCGGGCCTGCCCAAGTGGCAGGGATCGCGATAAATAGCGATTTTTTCGGTTGATTATCGCGATTATATCGGTGGCAATATATCGAGATACTATCGCATTAAAAATCGCAATATATGGCGATTAAATCGCAACAAATCGCAATTTTTGGTTCAATAAAATCGTGATCAATTTTTGTCGATAAAATCGAGAGTCAATCGCCATTTATCGCGATTTTTATTTCGAAAATATCGCGATAAATTGTCGGGCGATAGAAGTGCGATTTTATCGCAATTATCCTCGGATAATCGCTCAGATGTTGACGATCCTGGCGATTTTATCGCTGAAAAAATCGCAATATATAGCGATCCGTTGAAAAATGCTACGTGGGTGGATGGGCTCTTTGTCTCTGGGTGGGAAGGTAAGAATTCAATTTCGCTAATCCCTGATCGAGTATAAAAAATCTAGAGTCCCTTTTCACCCAGAGTTAAGACAACTCGATAATCAGCTGACTGGCAGCCGGCCTTGGCTGGCCATGGAGGCCGAAACGAGTGCACCCGAACGAACGATATTGAGGGACAAGGATCAGGAATCCTGCGATGTCTGTCACACAAAAACTACATCAACAAATTGATCAATTAAAAAGAAAATGAGATTGGTTTGTGAATAATTTCTTAATCTATTCTCATTTTGGACCGATGGAAATGACAATTTACTCTTTATAAACCACAATTAGGTAATATTTTCATTATTCTTGTTTACATTCGAGGTACCGCCATCTTGGTGCACTCGTTTTGGCCTCCATGAGCGAGAACCAATCAGAATTGGATTTTTTTTTAGGCCACTTTCAGCCCAACCAAAAGGTAGCCAAAGAGGAGTTGTCTTTACCTCTGGGTATAAAGGGACTCTAAAAAAATCAGATTAAAGACGAGATAATCGTTGAAAATGGCGACAGTTTATTTAAAGCACTTAGCATACACTGGTTGAGCGTCGGCGGCATCGGGCGCGTCGTTATTCTTCTCGTCGGGGCAGTTGGCCCAAGGGACCCAGCTCCACCAGGAGTAGGAGCAGTCGCTCGGGGCGGAACCGTCCCTTCCAATGAGGGGCTCGGCCTCGGTGAGCTGACGTTGCTGCGCCGGCTCCAGCTTGGACTTGGCGTAGTTCATGGCGGCCCTCCGAAGCTCGCTCTCCACCGCCGGCGACGTCAGCGCCTCAGCCAGCTCCGCCTTGCTCCGAGGGGTCACCGATCTCTGCAGGGTCTTCGAGACCGTCTCGTAGATCAGCGAGTCGGGGTAGCCCTTCGCGTTGATGGCCGCCAGCGCCGAGATGACGTCGCTCGAGATCTGGAGCTGGGAACAGGAACCCGAACGCCGGGTAAGTAGTGGAAAGTGGTTTGTTCGACCGCCAATGAGCAAGTGGACGGTTCTTAACATTGAAAACACTCTGTCTCGGCACTCTGATTCCTTAAGGGTAGAGTACCTATATTGAGAGAGTATGGCCACTGGTGTTACCACCTCTGATTGGCTCAGCCATCTTAGGCTGAATGGAGCCCTTAGGACGCAAAAATGGCGGACGCCATAAATTAATGTAATGTAAAATGACTCGAAATGTAGTTTTCTTTGCTTATCGTAACGAGAAATTTACCCAAATGCGATATTGCGACTTCTTTACATATTTTTAAGGCTGATCGTGTGCAACTTTTGAGAAAAATTATCTTAGATGTAGTAAGGTTTGCAGCAAGTGCGGTTGGTGATAACCGTCAAAAGTTGGAGAGGACCCCCCTCCTATCCACAAAAACCAAAACAAAGCACCGTCATTTTTGGGGTCCTAAGCCTCTCCGGGGCCCAGTGGCCATACTCTCTCAATATAGGTACTCTGCTTAAGGGTCCATTCACGGAAAAAGAAACTTCGTGCGTGGGACCCGAAGTTAAGGTCATATCGATGGCCAAAGTGCGGAACCTTGTATCTCCAAGGTGGTGTTTCAAAATTTCTGCTCGTGTTTTATTTTTTCGAAGACAATCAAACCCACCTCATAGCTTGAAATATTTTCGGAAATATTTTACCGATATATTCAACAGTGAAGAAAAATCAAGGAAGTTTTCAAGAAATTACCACGATTAGTTTTCCTAAGAAAAAATAAAGAATGGCAGAAAATCTGCAACGTCGCAAACGGAGATACGTGGTTTCGCACTCTGGCCATCGATATGGATCTCCAAAGTCTTCGGATCACGCATCCAAAAACTTCAGCGATCCGTATGACTTTAGTTTCGAGTCTCTCGAGAGAAGTTTCTTTTTTCTCTGTGTAAATCGTAGTCTCCTGGACGAAGGGACGTGGCACCATTCCAAGGTTACAAAATCGACTCAAACAATTAAAGTTTTTATAGGACTCTACCTGTAAAATTTTTGTGTAAATTTTTTTGAATTTTTCCATGAGATCAGAAGAAAAATTAGTGAAATTTTCAGTTAGAAATGCCGTGGTAAAAATGGAATTTACGAGGGTAAATTTAACAACTGTAAAATCTTCCAAATAGACGAGTTAGCAATCCCATGACAGCTTTGTCTAAATAGTTGTCTCTCAGAATTCAAAGGCGCGTAAAAGAACAACTGCTTGGCGATTCTAGAATTGGCCTGTCGCGGGTTGCATATTCATGAATTTGAAGGCTATTTGCGTACTGGCGATCTTCCTCCCTTACGAGGAAGGAGGCATTTGAATATAATGACAGGAAAGAGGGGTTTTATAAGGCCTTCAACAATTAAAGAATCATGAAAAGACTTAATTTAAAAAAATCGTTATGAACAAAACAGAAGTATTAATCTCAACCTTAATTTATTCTCAGTTAAATCAGTCTATGTTTTCTGATGACATTGACGCCCATGAAGATGCCATCAGTCCAAGACTCATCGTGGACAATCGATAGTCTTGGTAGGTTTTACTTCGATTATTGCAGTAAATTTCTTCCACCGATAAGCTGCTTAAGCACCCTGAAAAGCAACATTGCCTCAATATTTACAAATATTATAGAGGATATTAGAGCAGAGTTCAGAAAATATTATTTATGAAATTGAAAACAATAATGCGAGGTTGGAGGTCCAAATCAGTAAAAAAACAAGCAGTGAACTCCAACACAATGTGTTGATAAGGCGCGTCATTAACTCGCACATATCAACCCCTTTAGTTTTCATTTACAGAGATTTCAAAATAGGCAAACAGCATAAAAAGAGAATTCACGATCCAACACTGCGAGGTCAAAGACGCACCTTGACGAGACCGTGTATTGTGAAAGTAGAAAGCTATTCGATCGAATTTAAGTTTTTTGATCTGCCTCAAGCAAAATCTTATCAGATTCTTGAAGAAAAGTGCTACGGAATAATTTAAGCGAAGAAAGGAAAAATTCTGTCGAACTCCTAGAAGATAAAGTCGATTTAAAGGTATTTTGGGGCTAAAATACCCAAATCACCGGTAGTAAAAATCCCGTTATATTATTGAAAAGAAATTGACTCGATATAAATGCAATTGCATTAAATACGTCTTGATTTTGTTATTTTAAACGTCTTTCCATGCAAAGAAGTTCAACCATGTCGTTGCTTTATTCATTCATGAATTGAAAGTAAGCAATCTACATCCCGAAAATCTACTGATTTGCCGTAAAAAATTGCAGAAACTTGATATACCAGGTCGATGCACCCACTCGTTGAATTTACCAACCAATTTTGTGAGTGCA
>NW_017547342.1:1079477-1183526 GCF_001854935.1 Bemisia tabaci
GGGGGGGGGGGGGGGGGTCGAAACGATCGCAAAGGCGGTATACTACGTATACGCGCCAACAGTGCGGGTGCTTTATTGTTAGCCTGATTGTTTGTTCCCACGTTGTTCCAATTACTTGTGAATTTCGGGCAACTATCCCTTCCCGTGGTACGGCGGGAGGAACCAATATACCCTAGCTGCACTCAAGCGGCACATTAGCGACTTCCATTTCGGGCTATAAAGTGCAAACATAGAAAAATCGGAAGACTTACCGTTGATACAAAAAGACTACAGAGTATTAAGCAAAATATCATCGTAACTCTTGAATAGAAAAAAAGATTATAATAAAAACAAGAAGAGAACGAATAAATTAACTGCAAGTATGCACTGAGGTCCTCTACAAACTGCACAGGCAAATTTTCCTGACTGTCATATGAAATGTGTGTCTGAGTGCCCGATGGCACACGAAAAATAACCTAAAAAAACCGCCGATAAAGTGAGGTCGGGGAACAATCAGGGTTTTTACATGGGTAATTACATTAGAAAATTAAGATAAGGGAGCCACAGGAATAAGGAGGGAACGGATTCTTCCGGTCGAACTGTTCACCTATCCATAACTGTTTTGTCGAAATGACTTATTTGCCTATCTAGTTGGGCTCAATAAGACGATTCTTATAACACGGTTCAGAGACCATCCAAGGATTTTGACTTACGCTGTTTTCGTTGGCGGGCCTCACTGTCGTGCCGTTCAGTCCGGTGGAATGCAAAATCGTACCAAATCATATGTCCGGGACTACCACACGAATGAAAATATGGAACAGTCGCATGCGATTTGGCAATTATGTCTAGCTGTCTCGGAAGTTATCAGAGGCGGTTTAGTCTTTCAATCGATGTCGGCGTTTTTGGGGTTTTTCTTTTCTCAGGGGAAAGTGGGAGGAGAGGGCGGGCCAGTGATTTCCTATTGAGGTCGGATTGTCTTTCATTTTTTTCTCTTTTCTCTTCTTTTTCCTCCTTTCTTCCTTTCTTTTTAATTAAGTACCCAACATGGGGCGTAAACTATTAATTAGAAAGTTTTCTGAACTCTTTCAGTGAAATTGTAAATTTTATGGGCAAACTTCATCATGTAACCAACTTTCTTTTTATTTTACATCTCCTTAATAGGGACAAAAAGTAAAAATTATTTACATAGGTGCCTTTGGGTGTTTTGACCATATTATCTCTTGTGATGAGGCTTCGAGTTTTTTTCTAATTTTGTTCAGAAGAAAGAAAAACGAGGGGAAAAAACAAATAATAAAACAAACTAAAAAATTGTAATAAAGAAAAGGAGGAAAAAAGAAAATTAAAGAAAAACTTTTTGTAAACGAAATATGAAAAAAGAGATAAGAAAACAATTATTTGAAAGAAATGCCTATAGTGGGGTTTTAATTATTATAATCCTGTCCGGCAGTGTATTGCTTCCCGATGCATGAAGGTATCGAACGGCACTTGTTTTGTTTTTTCTATTTCTTTCATCTTTAAACACCCATTCTTAAAATTCAAAAGTATGAATAAGTTTCATTGTAGCGTTTTCGGCGCCTCCGTGATAATTTCGACCGCCCCCTTCTCTCCCACGAAATGTTGGCGAGGGATGACTTCCAAAGTTTCAACGAGTTGTTAAGCTGGAGCTGGATGCTATAACATCAGCACCCGGGCGTTGCCCTCGCATGAAAGACGAAATTGTACCGAGCGAGCCGTGTACGAAAGCAGGAAAAACGCCAAAACTCCACGGTTAAGATTCGCCTACCTATCCTGACTCGGTGCGAATTCAGCGAGCGACAGAAATTTTTGAGCTGAAATTCCACCCGAAACTCCTGAGGTGGGCGGAAGATACACATACTCGGAGATACGGGGGCTACCCATGTGCCCGTGTGACAGTGCAACACCACTAAGGCTCTTTCCCAAAATTATAAATACTCTTTTCTCGTTTCGGACAATATTAATCGCAACTATTAGCCTCTATGAATCTCGGCCGAATAATCAGAGAATAGGGTATTTCTTGTCGAGAAAACAAAAAACTTGCGGGCGTTACACCAGAAAAGTACGTGTCCAGTTAAAAAAAAATTGAGGAATAAAATGGAAAAAAAAGTGAAAAAATGACGATTACAGACAAAAATAAAGAGATAAATGAATTTCGCCAAACTGATGGCTGAGAATTGTTTTTGTCGCATCATATTGAAATTTTCATTTGCTTTCCATTAATTGAATTTTGATAAATTTTCGTCGTTATTAATAAAATTTAATAAAGCCTCAATCAAACTCACGCAAAAATTTGATCAATTTTATATATTTTTTGCATCCTGGGGTTTCATTAGTCTTATGTTAGCCTTAGGAATCCTCATAGAATGGGTTAAAGCGCACCTACATTAAAACAGAAAATTAGAGGAGGATAGAAAATATAATGTAATGAAGAAAAATGCAATTCATGCACTATTAAAAGCGCCCTCTTTCAGTATCTTTGTTCAGTGGCAGGCGCAAAATAACGTAGACGATAACGCCCGGGCGTGTATGCAATTTTTCGTGCTCTACGAGCGTTTGTACCGCATACGCAAAAAATTGAAGGCGCCTCGGCTCTCTTTAGCTCCCATTGACACGATTTGCGTTGATGGAAGTCACCGAGAATGCTTTATTGAAGCAAGGGGTGAATGAGCAAGGAGCAAGATCACGAGGGTGACGAGGGAGCGCATTCAGCGCTCTTTTTGTCGCAGCGCGGAGCCGGCACAGCCGCAATGCTCACTGTCAAAAATCCAGTATCGAGGTGGAACGGCAAAGCTCATGCACCTTACACAGGCAGCAATACTCGTCAGTCGTCTTTGCTTCGCACGTGATGTTCAGATGTAGGAATTTAGATGTCGCCATAGGGCTTTAGAAAATGCACGATCAAAATTAGTCAAACCTATTGCTTAGTGAGACACTATTCCCAGAGAGATTCTGTGAAATTTCCTCGCCTCCAAGAAAAGTCAGAAGTGCGCGTTTTTTTTTTTTGTTTTTTTTGGAGAGAATTAAAAAGGAAGAAAAAAAGGGTTTGAAAAAAATTAGACAGTATGAGGAAGCAAAAGTAGAGTGAAAATTGGCACGGGGAAAAAAAAAGAGGTAGGGGTTAAGTCCCAACTCTTGGATGATATGGACATTCCTAATTAATTGTGGCAATACCCCGATTAATTGTGGTAGTATCCCAATCAATCGTGGTAGTATCCCGATAATTTAGGCTACTAACCCAAACGTTGCGGTACCACCCCAACTTGAGTTGCGGTGCTACCAAAACTAATTTGAAATGTCCATATCATCCAACAAATTGGGGTAGTGCCAAAATTTTAGGGGTTAACCCCTGTCTCTTCTTTTCCGTGGGAGAAAAAGAGGAGGGAAAATGGAGGGAAAAAAGTTAGAAAGGAAACAACGCGGAAAAGAAGAAAATGAGTAAAGAGGAGAAATAAAAAGACAAATTAATGGAAAAGAAGAAAAATAAATAGTCACCATCGAAAATTTTCCTTCGCCACGCGCGAGCCCCTGCGCGCTCAATTATTTTCTGCGCTCCTGTCGCATGCAACGGACACACAACGATTTTCATCATATCGCCTGGATGCATCTAATCGAGCTCCATGGATGTCCGTATTGCATACTCACTATAGTGAAGGCGTTTTGACTTCAGGCGACTAACTGCCTCAACAGCGGCGCTCAGTGAAGCGAGTTATAACGAGAGGAGTAGGAAGAAAATGTGGAAACATCGAAAGCTCATATCGATGTCAATACGGGATGAAGAGGTTTTAAAAGTGGTTTCATGGATTTTCTCGTAAAATTTCCCCCAAGAAGCACCCCATACAATTTTTAATGCGTTGAAATTAACATCAAAATTTGTAGTTGTAGTCGAAAATTTTATGTCCAACCGCTCTGAAAGACGCGTTTCATTGTCCGACGGCTTTTACTGCGAGAATCTAAAATGACGGAGTGCCCTCAAAACTTCATTTATACTTCGGAAAACGAAGGCATACCTCGTACACATAGATAGTTACACTACAAACCATGCTCAGTACAATACACTGCGGTGTCAAAACTGCGGATGAAGAAATACTCATATCCTGTCGCTGTGTGCAGCTATTCGTGTCTAGGTGGTACCTATCTTTGATGGAAGTATCTATAAACGAAGAATTGAAAGAGCAAAGGCATTTTGGATCCTCGCAGTCGCAATAAAGTCCGCTGTTGGCGCCGCCGCGCCGCGGATAAGCGGTGAGTGCCTAGACAGTCAAAACGCCTTCAACTCCGTACATATGCAACACGGACATCCATGGAGCTCGAATAGTTGCATCCAGGAGTTAAAATGACACTTGTACAGTGTTCGTCGCATTCAGCACTTTCTAAGGGAGCTTTGCTTGTTTCTCTACCATTGTAACCTACTTAATTCCATTGTTGCCTATTGTGCCGATGAAGTAAACTAATACTGATTTTAATCGCGACATTGCCAATTTTCTGACTAATGCTCTGATTGTCTTGTATAAAAACGCCTCAGACCTAAAATGTGGGCTGTGGCCCCTGCTTTCTCTGATCCAAGAACGACGAATGTGGCAAAGTCATTTCGACACTACAAGAAAAATTCGAGCGCGCATCTTTATATGTATTTTTCTTTCTCTGCAGAATTGGAAAAACCTTTAGTCCAGGAAAAAGCACCCATTCGTAAACGGAACCTCTCTTGTTTTTAAAAAATCAAGGAATTTCAAAGGCTTGAATCTGATTAAATCTGGCAAATCCTCACACGCATCGCTGCACACGAAAAAAAAATCGTGAGAATCGGCCTGATAGATCTCCAGATTTGACCGGTACAGGAAATTGCTTCTATTTTTTTTTTAAACATTCGAAGATGAATTAAAAATTGAGTGACGACCTGATTCCTATAAGTTGATAGGCATCACGCAACCCTGCCACTCTCACGCATACCAATGAGTGGTTTGGCAGTTTTCAATATTTTACGATTGTATTTTTTTGGGTGGTTTCTGTAATAAACAAGAGCTGTTATGAATCGAGGCACAACTTGTTATCCTAAAAAAATTGTCTCTGAACACTGAAGTCCCTCCCCTAATGGATGATCACATTTCAAGAACATCGATGCAATCCCCCCTCCTTTTGTTTGAAACTTTCATATACGATTCTTTACGATTTTCTCCACCACGAGAGCTGTAAACCCTGGTAAAAATTGGCAGTAGAAGCTGTGTTCCAAAATAACATAGACCTACAGCCGGCAACACAATTTCTTACAGCCTTTTATAGCCGATGGCGAGTAAGCAACACCCTGGCGATAAAGTGTATGCTAAACGTTACTAATTACGGATGCTAGGACTTAGTGAGTTTTCAAGCTTAGTGAGCGCCTTCAATTTCGTATGATACTGTGCAATACCTCTGGTGTGAAATAGTTGCTTCAAGCGCCGTGGTACGCTGCGGCGCGGCGCGGCGCGGCGGGCGGGCAGCCAGCGCGAAACTCGCATTGGCGCCTACAAACCTAACAGGGATACTTCACGCATTGCGCAATGCGTGTAGTATTCCTGTTAGGTTTGCAGGCGCCAGTGCGCCGCGCCGCTCCGCTTTGTGTTAGGCTCTAATATTTAATTTCGTGGAGTCAGCGTTTTTCAACTCATGACTTTGAAATGTTTGCATACACACAGTTAGTCTAGTGATTTTAATTTTATTTTTTATTTTATGTCTTATTTTTTCGAGAATTTTTCTTGTATTTATTGTTAACTCTTATTTTTATAGATTTTTATTATTTATGTTATTTATAAGAGGAACTGTAATTCTTTTGGCTTACATGTGTGGTGTAATTATTGTTGAAAAAATTTCTAGAATTTATAAATTTTATTTAAGACTTATTTGAATCTTAATTTTGGGTGGTTTGTTCAGGCAAATTATTAAATCTAATTTCATTTATTTTTCTATTTTTGGTTCAATTTTTAAAATCAACTTGTATGAATTTTATTTTGTTTTTAAATTTATGCTAGTTCCTTTTAGTATATTTTCATTTTTTCTTATCTTTTATCTTTTACTTTGTTTATTGATTATTTATGAAATTATCAAAAAGTGCAGAGGTCCATTGCGAATAAAAATTTAAATGTATAATAACTATAAGTCTGTTCGTAAATCTAATTTGGCTCAAATTAATAATTTTATTGTAGATTTGGGGTCTCCTTCTAATATTTCCTATTTTTGAAACTTTGGGTCCTTACTAGGTCTCTCAATGTTAATTCAGTTTATAACTGGGCTGTTTTTAACCTTTCATTATTCAGCTAATGTGAGGGTTGCTTTTGATAGAGTAATTCATATCATGCGAGATGTTAATAGTGGTTGATTAATTCGTTATGCTCATATCAATGGAGCTTCTTTTTTTTTTATTTTTATTTATGTCCACATTGGGCGTGGTATTTTTTATTTTTCTTTTAAAAAAACAATGGTGTGATTCAGTGGAATTTTTATTTTATTATTCTTAATGATAGTTGCTTTTATGGGATATATCTTACCCTGAGGACAGATATCTTTTTGAGGAGCTACAGTTATCACTAATCTGATTTCTTCTATTCCTAGATTAGGTGAAACTATTGTTTTTTGAATTTGAGGAGGATTTTCTGTCGGTAATGCTACTCTAAATCGATTCTTCTCTTTCCATTTCATCTTCCCATTTTTAGTTATGTTCTTAATTTTTATTCATTTGATCTACCTTCACGTTTATGGATCTAATAACCCCTTAGGGCTAGTGGGGTCTTATGATAAAGTCTTTTTTTATCCCTATTATGTAATTAAAGATCTTTTTGGATTTATCTTTTTTATAATTATATTTTTATTTTTAATCTGTTTTTTTCCCTTGATTTTAGTTGATTCAGATAATTTTATTATAGCTAATTCTCTTGTAACTCCACTGCACATTCAACCTGAGTGATATTATTTATTTTCTTATGCAATTCTGCGGTCTATCCCCAATAAGTTAGGGGGGGTAGTGGCTTTGTTTTTATCAATTTTGATCTTACTGGTTTTCANGGGGGGGGGGGGGGGGGGGGCTAAGCAGGAAAAAGTGCGGAATATATTCTTCCTCAAGTATGTGTTTCAATTCAACGTTCACAAGGTATTGTTAGGGCACAAATTCCGTTAGAATTGCCTATGCTGTACCATTCGTATTTAGCCATCAAGCTGATCTGAGCTTTGTGAGATTAATTTTTTTCCGTTTTTGGATTTCACGCACTACGAACTAGAATGTAAATGTAAGGCTAAGGCCACAAAAAAGAAATATCCCCAAGGATTTTGGTACGTTTTCCTGTTCCCCTCCCCTCCGGACCCCAAAGTCTCCTCCACCCCCGCTCCTCCCTTCCCCTAAGCCGAGCAACTTTCCTCTTCCCCCTCCAGGGCTATCGCGTCGCTCAAACTTTGTTATTGCAGTGTTTTTAGGTTAAATGGTGTGTTTTGTGTGCTTGAGACCTCGTAGATAGTCAAAATGTAAAATACAATTTTGTTATTATGCTTGCTTAGTTCTAATGGCTGTTTATAAATTTGCTGAAAAGTGTTTTAAGATAGTGGTCAATAATAGTTTCTACGTATATTTCGTATTTTGTGTTCTGTGCCATGCATTCTCAACTTGTGTGCAAGTACCCACTCTCAGTGGATTGTGTATCAGAGATAATACTTCTTGTTCACATCAGGTTCGTAAATTTCAATCCAATTCTTATTCTAATTGGTAAATTAGTTCTTTCATTCATCAACTTAAGTCAATTTTCCTGCCCCCTAGACCATGGCCTTGTCCCTGATAAGCAAGGTCTGCCTGCCTCAGAAATCAATCATGGGTTGATAGAATACATGTCTGCTGTATACTGAGCCTTTAGCTCAACCCAAGAATTAGTTACAATTGCAAAATTTTGTTGATTTTCTGTTCTCCTTTTAGTTGTGAGCTCCACTTAGTTCATATATTCTCTGGGATTAACACTGAGGGTCCCAAAGTACCAAATCCGTCAGGGTTTTAGGTCGACTGACTCGATATTGTTAATTACCACTTCATATTTTGTCATCAAGTTGTATTGCAACTTTATTTTGGCATTATTATGTTTTTGAGAACGATAAATACGTATCATTGGCAGGCCTCAATGTGATTTCATTAAATATATTGCCAGCTTTTGCAGACTGAGAACAAACTTTGTATCACACGTCCTTACTTTCAATCGTCTTATCTATGGGCAGTATACCGTTAAGACATGGCTCTGACAGTGGCTTGATATTTGATCTGCCTCTTGCTTTCATCCTACAAGTATCCACAAGTAAAAATCGAATATTCTGCTTCCCTTCTTGTGTAGTTCATGCGTTTCACGAATAGTCTTGGGTACCTATCTCATGTGTAAGTGAGCAGTAAGACGCCTTGCTACGCTTCTGAGTTCTGATGATATGTTTAATTGTTAAAATTTGCATAGTTTGTACTATTACTCTCTCTATCTTGGGCTTAATTGCCTCCAATGAGAATCAGTGGTGTGGCGTGAATGATCGATTATTGACATTTCCCCCTTAGAAGCTATGTAAATGGATTGATTATTAAAGGATTCATTGCAAACACCCTGTTTATCGATCCTTTGTCATAGGTTTAAATAGCATATCATTCCATAATTTGCAAAGCATGCCATGCCACGGATGAGAACCATCAGCTGTTTGTTGCTATGGTGGAATTAAAAGGAAAAAACATTCTGCTCAGGTGAACTGAAATTGAAATACAACTTACCTACGTAATTAATGGCTATTTAGTGGTTGACTTCAATTACTCTTATAGCATAGATGTAGAAGTCTTTTGATTACGGTCTAGCATTTTTTTAGTCTTAGGTACTCTCAGTAGGTATTTACGTGTAATTTCTGTAAGGATGTTAGTTCCTGTAAACATGTCATGAAAGAGACGTGCACAATAGACTCATGGATTGTTCCTTATTTGCTAGCATTAGAAGTACTTAAGATCCTAGGTATACTGGTGGCATTCTACTGCAATGTTAGTGTGTGTATTGAGTGCTACTAGTTGATGTTTTGATAATCATGAGTCATTGCTACGCAAAGGAACTTCTATGTTTGGGGATCTCCTTTTCACTGTCGTGTTGTCATGGAGCGATGCTTATTCAATTCTTTATACTCCAATTGCAGCAAATTGTCAATATTAGTGTAATATTGTTTTTACATCTTTGCTGCAACATTGCTCAAAAATATTTTCATCAAAGTGCGTGAGAAACATGACCATCAATAAGTACCTAAAAACTTTTAACAACTTTGATTGACTTAGTTCAATGTTATGAGGCGTATAATTGAGAAAACAAGATTAATTTGCTAAAAATTCGAGGATCAATTTTTTATTTGAATCCAACAGTTTCATGAAGAATTTTGGATACAAGCAGCCTTATAATACCCAAGAACAAGTTTACGGGTCCAAAATGTATGCTTAGAAAAGTCCCCTCGTATTACCTTTATGATCAGTGAAATTGTACGTTGTAGTAATATTTTAGTATTTATTTTCTTAACTAATCCATAAAATTATTTTTCATTTCAGTTCGATGTTTCCAATGCACTGGAAGAAGATCTATGCTTCATGAGATACTTCCCAAGCACTGGTAAGAATTCACTTCTCTCTATTTGCTTCGCTACTATATTGATATTCAGATGACGTGGGCAAAGTTCCTTGATAAAGAACATTATGTATATCGCCAAATTTTATTGGACGATTTTTTGCTTACAAGAGGATGGTTGTGCTCCAAGTTTAGTGAGTCTTTTGGCATTATTAGGGAATTTCCTCCTCAGTGAGTAAATACAGGGTGTCTACTGTTCAAACATAGTACGGACGCATTGAAAAAGCACGGATTTCAGAAAGTGGGTACGGATGTACGGAAAAGGTATGGATTTTCCTTGTACTTAAAGATATGTAAATTCGAGATTTTGTCTGATAAAATTCTACAATGACTGAAGTCCTTGAGCGTTACCAGCATTCTGTCCAGTGGTCTAATGTCCTGATGGTTATTATTTAGAAGTACCCTATTTTGTAGTCCTGCATAATCTGTAGATTGAGGCAAATCCTGGGTGAAGAGGCAATTTTCTCTAGTGATGACCTCTTATTTCTTTATAAAAGGTGGACCATAAGTACAACATATTTTTCTTTGAAACTGGACGTTCTGCCATGAAGTCAGGCATTTTTCTGTGAGGCAAAATTGACTTTTGGCTGTAAGGCAAGAACGCAATATGGCAAAAAATGTTAGAGGTTTTGGATTTTTGCGTACCTTACTAATGTAACTCAAAAGCACAGGCATAGTTTAAATTGCAGAGCATACACAAGAAGTAAGAAAAAGTAAATAATGAGAATGAAGTGCTGCCTGTCAGTAAGTCTAAAGTATCATTTGCAAGTTGGAAATTTCCAACGTTCAAAGAAACAAGTGCAGAATTTGTGTAGGGAAGAAGTATCGCATTTGAGATGGAAATTAATCACTGTCTGAAATGCCTGGCTCTGGTGATCATGGACTTTTAATTCATATTCCTGCAATGTCAGTGAGTAGCCAGAACATTTTGGCATGCTTCGCCAGTTCAGCATTCATAGTTCTTAAAAGATTCTCCTCCAGTTAAGAGAAGGAAAAGTCAGGGAATTTTTGCATCTGTCGTTATTCAGGAGTTTTTTCAGTAAAATCAGTGAAGAGTCCATTAACAGATATTTCACTAAATTTTTAATTTGCCATGGTAAAGAGCTATAATTTTAGTAATTTTTAGTTTTTAAACTGTTAAGAAAATGCAGTAGTACAAGATGACTAAAGAAGTTATCAGTGCAGTTTTGCGTACCTAGTAAACCAGTCATGTTTTGCAGTGTGTAATCATGGGATTGTTACAAGTTCGGATGCAGCTGAATTTTGACTCTAACCACTTTATTGCAGTTCCATTACGTGTTTCATCCTTGTATCTATGTCTTACCTTGAATTGGAGACTTCATGCATGTAAATTTTTTTGCGTCTACTTCTAAAAATCCATTACCACTCAAAACTTAGCTTCTTTGGCCGTTTCGTCAAGCAGTCAAGTGAAAAACGAACACATAGCCTCCGTACCACTTTGCAATAGGGGTAGACAAACTGCTTGAACGAAAAAGCGCTGAAAATCTTTTTCACAGAATGTTCAAGATTCGTTAAAGTGGATACTAAAATTCAGTTCATGAGTAAGCAAAGTCACGTTGCTCATGCTTTTTGATTTAGTTTTCCTGACTCTGTCAACAATGCCAACAAATGCTGTAAAATAGTGTACAATTGTAAAATACTGCTTTAGTTCTCCTAGTTTTACAACACGCACATGCTCCTAGAAGTTTACAGAGTGGCTCCCCAACAAAAGATTTTATCTCCAGCGTTAATTACTTATTTATTCAGTATCAGATATTAGTAAAAAAAATTCAGATAATTATCTTCTGTCTTCTTCAGTCTGGTGAGCATTCCACGTTTCACGATCTGTAAGATCTCAAAAGAGGGAAAGGTATGGGAACTTTTAAAGCTTGGAAAATCCATCGGAACATATATTAAGTACCTATTAATCATTTTAAACCTTTTGCGTCCAATTAATGTAGAAAACTAATCCAGTAGTGAACTCCACTGCACTGAAGAGAAAACATTTTAACATTTAGAGATAGGCAAATCTACGTATTTTGAAAAAAACTTAAATTCTCAGGAATAACTCCCAAATTGTTTTCTATATTTTTTTTCGAGAATCTTAGCTGAAGTTCAGTTAAGCGCATCTAAAAATTTTAAAGAAAATGTATTCGTAGCAATGAAAAAAAAACACATTTTTAACTTTAAAATTTTATTAATTCTATTCAATTTGAATAGGTATTAGAACAGAAACAGAAGGTCAGAAAAATTAAACGTAAGTTTGGATTAAATTTTGCAATAAGGAACCACTATTTCTGGCCATTTATGAAACAACATACACTCCATTGGTTTCCCTATACAGATATGTGCTTTCATGGGAGAGCCAGAAATAGTGGTTTCTTATTTGGAAATGTAATCCATATGACGAGATGCACTTTCCTTTGGATAAGGCTTACAATTTAAAGCTTCCAAGGAAAGAGAATCCGTGACCATTTACTCTCGGGTGTTCTTACAGGACCCATCTTTAGTTCTTTTTTTTCTCTCTCTTTCATTTTTTTAAGACTGTTGGAGAAAAATGTCGGGAAAGTCTGATGGTTTTTTGAAAAGTAATTTTTTGGTAACAACTGCACCTGCACTAACCTTGTGGAAGAATGAACGCAGAGCCGTAGGCACCCTGCAATTTAAGGGTTATCCAAAGGTGTTGGACGTGTCTGGGACGCAAAAAGTTCCCAAACGTCGACAGTTTGCCGCGGGCCAGCGTTTTTGCCTTGCGGCGTTTTCGATTCGCTTGACGGAAGTCCGGCTGATTTTATGGCAAAATGCCCGATTTCGCGGCAAAACTTGCGATTTGCCCCGCCTTCTAAAGTGTTGAGGAGAACACGTGGAAGAAGAAAGATAAGGGAGGAAGAAAGTGAGGAAAGGAAATACAAATGAGAAAGACAGAGGAAAATGAGAAAATCGTTGAGTAAAGAAGGAAAAAAATGGTAGAAAAAGGGAAAAGAATGGAAGAAGTCTGTAGGTATTCGTAAACCTAGAAAAGGAAAATTATTACATTCCAAATTCGTTAAAAGTACAAAAAATGTCCAAGTCCGCGACGTATCGAAATCTGTCGATGTTATGAAAATCAATCAATACATCGATATTCGATGTGCTCGTGTTCTGTGGCATGTTTTTTCGAAAAACAACTTCGAGAGAAGTGAGTACCTACGTCCGTAGTCCATAAATCCATACCCACGTCAAAAATATATGTATATAAAAAAAACTTTCGAAAATTGTTTCAATAGCTATTCACCGCACATTTTCCTCGTGTTTATCGCGATTTGCGAATAGCTGGATCATTTTTTGCAGGCGCCGCACAGTGGACCGAGTCGATAGGAGAAGTCGCATAAAATCTGGAAACATCGAAAGCTTATATTTTCAAAAATATGAAGCAAAAAATTTTCAGAGTGGCTCCATTGGGTTTTTCGTGGAATTTCCTTTCAGAAACACCCATTGACATTAAATTTGTGACGAAATGAACATGAATTTTTGAAAGTTTAGTCAAAGATTTCATGTTCGACCTCTTCCACTTGTCCGTTTCACTGTGCGTCGGTCCGTCGGGCAGGGTGTCTACAAGTCCGGAATATCCGGAAAGTCCGGCAATAGTACTGGTTTTTGTAAGGGCGGTCCGGAATTACTGAAAAAGTGCGGAAATTCCGCAAAAAGGTCCGGAATTTTCTTATTTACTTTGTCATTTTTGTCGCAATTTCAAATTTTCGAAATTTTTCTAACTTCTTCAAATGGAGGTACTAAAAAAATACGGAATTTTTCTGTTGGAGGAGGTACTGAATTTCTCGAGAATGTAGTGAAAAAGTACTGTGAAAGTACTTATTTTTGACCAGCCTGCTTTAGTAGACACCCTGGTTGGGGAATAAAAACGGCCCCTCGAGAGGAAGAAATTTTTCTCACCGCAGAGCACCGCGGTCTCCGGACATGCATTTTCCGCAGTGTCGTCGCAATCAGCGTTGTCTTATCAAAAAAATATCAGGTGATCTCTTCTTCTCTGCCTCCGAAAATTGGTATTCTTCTCGTCGGCCCACAGGACACCATTCACATCAATGTCAAAACGCAGCAAGAGATCCAAGTTTTTTGAAAAATAATTCTAAATCCCCTCTTCCTTGGTCTGTTTTTTCGGGTTTTTAAATTTTATCGTTATTTTCCCTTTTTTGAGATTGCGAATTGGACTCGCCTGGCAAAAGCTGCAGAAAGAGGGGCCAGCTTTCCAGTATCGTGCTTTGCGATATATCGTTTGATCCGCCGTTTAAACCTATGGAAAAGGATCGATAATCAGGGTGTTCTCAACGAACGCCCTAAAAATCGATTCTTTACCATGGCTTCAAACGGGGAAGTATCGATAATCGATCGTTCGCGCCTCACCACTGTAGCTTTCCTTTTCCTTATTCCCGGCACTAAACGAGCTTTGGTCCCGCTGGGCGGTTAAATACACAAGCCGGGGGACTCTCATTGGCAGGACTCCAATTTGTTCTCTCGTGCGGCGTTGCCAGTATTCTCCCAAAACATCGTGAATTTCGTCTCGTCCCCAAAAATTAGTAGCTAAATATTCTGACACAATTCACCTTGCTTATCGCTAATAAATATTTTCCTGGTCGATACATAGTCTCTGGATAGATTCTGTATACGAACCAGTCCTCATTCCACAGTGTGAAAATTTCGGCGGAAAATATACCCGATTCCGCTCAAAGTACGATATTTAGCCACGAGAAATTTTGCAATGTGTGAATGTTCTTATTGTGCTCAGCCTCAGCACCACAGAATAGAATTGTTTATGGGTAAAAAAGCTTAACTGCTAAACACTTCCGGGTCCCGGTCTCTCACGTGCGCTGTGACTTTCAGAGTTTATGAGCTTTTGACGCTTAAGCCCCCTTGCGGTGCAATTGCACGCTGATCCTCATATTTCCCATATTTTAAGGGTTTCATCCGAAGAGAGCATGTAACGCCTCCAGATTGAATTAATTTCGCGTTAAGAAAAAAGTAAAACTTCGCCATGGGGCCGTTTTATGCGCTCAGTGCTCTTAAAATTTTGTCATTCTCTGGGGTAAAAAATAGTTTTGGATTTGCGTATATTTTAGCTCCCTACAAAATGGGTGCCGGCTGCATCCATGAGTCGAGTTCTGTGAATGTTCCGTGCGTCAATTTTTTTAAGGTGGAACTGTACCAAAAATAGATGTATTGATTGATCAATGTCATATATTTTTCCCTACAAAATTTGTCCTTATTATAAATTAAAAAATATTGAGAAAATGGCTACACCCTTGGCAGTATTTCTTGAGTTCAAACCACAGCATTATTGTTACCAATCAAGCTCTGCCACCAATCTTCTACGGTAGTTCTTGCCGGTCCTACAGAGCCTCGAAATTCTTCTTACTCCTTACTCCCTAATTTGCCACCTTTGCCCGATTCTTTGGCAAAGAGGGAAGCTTGTCCAGGCCTGTAACCACATTACAATTGGCTATTCCCGAAAAATACTCTCTGGAAACTCCAAATTCAAGATAAAAGTATATCCAAACGCGCAAGTCCCTCGCTGAGTTTGTTCGACTCATCGAGCGCGATGTTTCGCTGAATTTGGCATCCAGATTCTGTCAGCTTTAATATAATAAAGATTTTAGAGGATATTTTTCCTGGAAGGAGTAGCTGAGGCTGAAATATGGCTTTCGGTGTACTGGTTTGGTTTTTAGCTAAAAATCGAAAGTGGAACCCGCAAGTATTTTAGCATTTTTCCTGGTTCACTTCCGGTATACCTAGATTTATCTTAAACATTTCTTAGGGGGTCGTCTGAGGTGAATTGGTTAGCGTTTAGCGAAAAGGAACGTATAGTGTTCCGAGAAGTATGGAGTCTGTTCGTTGTAGGATCGGCAGAACTCTCCAAAAGGCATCATGCAGATCCGGGTTGTTCTTTATTTCTATCCACGAATTAGGTTTCACCCTTAAACAATCACGAAGGAACCAGATGGACTACATTTTGCGATTCGGAAATATAATTTCTGGCTCAGTTGAGAAACAACGTATGTACCATTGAATTCCCCATGCACCTAAGTTTTTTACAGATGAACCAGAAATTATAGTTCCTAATTGTAAAATGTAGTCCAAATAATCATTCGATTCCCTTCTGTGTTTTAATTCAACTCATTTTCCAGTTAATACGAAGGGACCACCGAACGCATTACACAAAACCAGCCATCATTATTTTGACTAATTTCGGGGATATTAGAGCTAGCAATCGTGCCATTAATGTCCCTACGAAGGTAGGTGCCTCTATATGCAGTTGCCAAAAAAGTAGTTCCCTAGTGCAAAATCTACTCATAATCAGTCCATTTGTTCATTTCCTTGCTTCCAAGCACGGAAAAAATCATCATCAAAATTAGAATGATTACCTTAAAAGAATGAGGGTAAATGTGCAACCCTAGCAAACATTCGAACGAATGGACTTCCTCTCTTCCAAGAAAACTGGTTCCTGAAAATGGGGGGGGGGAGAACCCCTTAGATACGCGCCTGTTAGCACCGTTGCATGAAGGGTGCCGTGTCCCTCTCGAATGTATAACTTCACAATTCGCAACAAAGGCATTGTCAATTTGCCCTCGGAATGATTTTTCCTTAATTTTCCTCAACGGATATCGTGGCGTGTTGGCAACCGCTCTTTCATCACCCAACCGTTTTCTCGTCCTTTGCCGCTCTCATCCACGTCTTTCTTCGCGTTCTCTTCGCTGCCCGATTCTTTGCCTTTTCTTCATTGCCTCAAGTCGTAATCGTTAATCCATACCTGCTTTAGATGAACTGCATTTAGCGGAAAGGAATTAAAACTTTTTTCAAAAAAGAGTCTGCTCGGTAGAGGCGTCAGGCAGAATTTAAAATTGTTTTTATTCTCTCAATATTTTAATTTTGACGAATTAATTTAAGGTCGTCATCCGAACCGCCCTAATTCAAAAAGCGTTAATTTTTGTTTATCAGATTTTTTTAAATTTTATTTTATTTTTTGTTTGGTTTGGTTTGGTTTGGTTTTTTGAAGAAAAAAAGTCACACTAACACGCTGGTGTACGAAGGATGGATGTGAATCCTTCAGCCTAACAATCGGCTATTTTCAAGTATATTCAAGGCCATGAGATAAATGAAATAAAAAAACGTAATTGTCATTAGAAATCGTCTTGTATACGTGAACCTGCATAAGATTCATACACAAAATTAAAGGAAATTACCATCACTGATGACTTCTGACTCACAATGGGAAGTTGATTACGCTTAACCGACGGAGAAAAAAATGTCCCGTCGGTTACGTATCCGTCAGGATATTCTATCGTCTAAAAACCTTGATAACGATTATTTATCTAATTTTATTTCATGAATCAATGTAGGGTCACAACCTCAAACGATTTCCAACAACAGTTGTAGTCTTCTTGAATTTGAGAGAAAACCATTACGACTGGTTGGACCGAGAAATATTTTTGGTTCAATTTTCACCGTAACAAACTAAGTTTCTTTCTACTTGATTGCAAAATTTACTGCATAAAGAGGAAAATTGCGTCGTAGGATGGAACTAAGTCAACACAGATGCACTTCTTGAAATTTTCTGGAAGTGTGAAACCAAATCTAGTGAGATTCAAAGAAAGGTACCAAGTCCGTATTGTTTCAAACGGATTCCAGCAGGAAATTTTGCCAACCTGTCACCGAGAGGAAACCCCATTGCCACCGTGAAAACTTGGCTCATTTTTTCATTGAATCCAGTCCACTAAGGTCCCTGTGGTTTTGATCTGTTTGCGCGCAAGAGCGCATACGTCGCTTTACTTGCCAAAAAGCAAGCCACGCGAAAGTAAACTATCCTTTTGTTTGAAGATCGCTAAGTTCATAGCTATGGGTGGCTTGAAGCTTGGGTTGCCGCGGTCGAGGAAATGAAAGGAATTTAAAATTTTTAGTAAGAAAATTGCGTGGTAAGGAAATAAAAATACAGGATGAATTCGATTAAGTGACAACCGACGCATACAAAGTAAAAATCTATGCAGAACAGATCTGCTGACAAGAATACAAACGAAGGGTGGGTTACGTTGGAAGATTCGGTTTGTTGATTTTTGTTAAATCAATGTTGGTTTATCGATTTTCGAAATCTAAATTTTCTTTAAATGGCGATGGTCAGAGAAAATCGGGAAGAGTGAGGGTATACTGATCTCAGAATTTTGTGTTTCGCGGTTTAGTTATATAAGAACTACTGTCGCAAAACGAAAAGCGCCTGCTTATCGGTTGAGCGCTTGAACTGAAAACTCAAAAATGAGCATGCAACTGCCGGAGGACTGCAAACATAAACAAGCAGGAAGCTCCAACGCATTCGCGTTGGAGAGCGGCTCTGGCGACAGTAGTTGTAGTCAAGAATGAGGGCCTAGACACTTTTTGTCACTGATGTACAATCCGACAACTGTCGATTCATGTTTTGTAACTTAGCAGATTTACGTAGCCGGTGTATAAATGTGTATTGGCCCTTGATATGCAGAATGCATGGCACTATCACTTGTTGTATACTTTTAATTTTGAAGGCTCTTTGGAGGTCCGCATCCTAAAAAATTTCTCCCACAAGATTTTTTTTAACTTGTCGTTGTGATTGGGCGCCAATTTCTTTCGATTGAGTGATCATCTTCTTTTTTTGTCAAATAACTAGTTTGTGCAACAATAAGACTGAAACTGACTGTAACTGAAATTTTGTCTGTTTAGATATTTGGTTATTTTGTATTTATTAGATTGTATATTTTCACAGCCCTGTGATAAGAAACTTTGGAATGCATGGTTGATAAGTCGTTTAGCGAGGCTGCAAACAATTTGCATTTTTATATCTGAAATTGTAGGTAATGGTTTTGAATATCGAATTGCGATATATTACACGGTTAAGATAGGGCTATATGTCTTGTCGTAAGCGGCGACATAGAGTCGATGTCATTTCAATAATCGCCCCGATGGCCACGGTAGTTGTGTGCCGTCTGCCCACGTAGCAAATGGGAGGCGAAAATGGAAGTCATCAGTGCATCGGTGAGTGTTGAACGTAAAAATTGCGCGGGCCGCGCAAATTTCGCGATCATCGATGTGTCGGGGCTGAGCATCCATCATTTTCTATCTTGTTTTGAAGCTATGTGAGTTGTGATAAAGTACATACTTTTTTTGTATTATATTACTGTATAAATAGTGTAAAATTTGTACAGAACTTTGTACAAAATAGTTTCTTGTAAAAAGTGTGGACTACTGCCACGTCGTTTCCATACAAACTCCCAATACGCCGCAAGTACCACAAATGCCCATGTTAACCAAATCACCTCATCATCCATTTTTTAAGGACACAATTTTTAATTCAAATCAACTTACTTTATCAAAACTCCAATCGTTTATCAAATAACATGTATCGAGTCATTTTAACAAAATCAAAGACGGCATAATATCATTTATCACACAGCCAAAAACCTAACCTAGAAACCACGATGTTTACAAACTCAAATTGGAGAACACTCATTGGTCCAATAATAAAAATTGATTTGCCGCCTTTTTTCTTTGCAAGCAAAACGTGTGAACATGTCTGAAAATGGGATCGGGCGTCAACACTCAACGATGCACTGATGACTTCCATTTTCGCCTCCCATTTGCTACGTGGGCAGACGGCATTACACGTTTACGGTTTCCTTGGTAACCTTTGTTTGCTATCAGCTGATATCGAGTAATATGACTAGGAAGCTCCAACCCAGTGGTTGGAGCTTCCTTAACCGCGAAAACTTTAAAATTCAAATTTTCAAATTTTGAACGTAAAGTACATTTTTTCCATCACGAGATTAAAGCACAGACAAGTTTTGAATTATTGACTGTATCACCATGATTCCAAAAATACACTACACAACATAGCATTGGCTAACAATAAAACAATATGCAATAAAATAAAGTCATGACAAGGAACATAGCCGAAAATGGCGCCGATTCCCATTAACCAACGCGCGGTCTCTCCAATGTAACATGGTCCAATGATACTCCCCAGCTGGGACCGTCCGGAATAGCAGCTCTAGTGCAAGCACCAGAGCCGCTAAAACGGATCACTGATGGACAGGCGGCCTAACCAGCTCCTTGTGGTTAGGCAAATTTCTGCACGCAACATATAGTGAGCTGTAGAGACTCTTCCTCTTTAAGTACAGAAAAACCAATATTATAGGAAGCACTAAATCCATCAATGTCAGCTCAAAAGTTGCACTTGATGATGTTTATCATTTCCAGAACTCCTCAGTGAACAGGAGTAAAATGTTCTTGGCTCTTATAATAACTGACATTACTGAATACTGAATATTATTCCCATGAAATCATAGGTTTTTTTTTAAAAAAATTATTTTCTGATTTTATTTTAAATGTGTCCGTGAACTTGGCTCCCATGTGTTAAACTCGGTCCTGTTGTGGTTGTACGGTAGAGGTTGAAATCATGCTCGTTGTTGCTCCTCAAATCGCCTCTCCTCTGACATAAGGGCGTAACTATATTTTGGTATGAACCCTATCATCCATATACCTACTTACTCTCCAGGGCTCATGTGAAAATCGGAATACGCTCTTGCGTCCGAGGTGCAACGAAATCTCATGCTTCTCGTCCATTAAAGCCTCGTTTCGAACGTTGCTCCCCGTTCCGGCTATAATAATCAATAGCCGATCACTGGTTTTTCAAAGCAAAAGCCGCGTAACTCCCCATAGGAAATCATACTCAGATCGGCGGTTTTTGCTAAGCATGGAAGATCACAGCTGTCATCTCTCGAGTATGAGCTTTCGCTGTCTAAGGTTAGACGACCCGACCGTATTCGCAACGAGATATCCGTTTGTCATATGCTGGCAAGAAAATATTATTTTAAGAGAAGCTTCATTCGTAGTCTGAATTTTCTCAGCCGGCTGCACTGAAGAAATGGTCGAAAAACTTTGTTTTTCTTACAAAATAAGTATTTGCTTGGATTAAGAAAAAAAAAACATGATTCTGCTTCCAAAAAGTTTCGTAGCCATTAGATACTTTGGAGTCCAATACAGTTTATTTGCTATATTACTACTATACTAATACTGAATTAAAAAATTGACGGAAAGGTTTTTTTTAATTTCTATTTAAAAAGTTTTTCTTCTTTTTTCTAAAATAAACAAACAAGCAAACAAAATGAAACATGTCATCGATGGCGCAACAAAGTTTGTCTAAGGAAAAAGTAACTCCGCTCTCTTAAAAAGAAATTGGCTGAAACAAATTTTTTTCCAGACGAAAGAAACTTTTCTTTTAATTTAAAAGAAAACCTTTTCTAATGCGAAAGAAAAAAAGCCTCGTAAAACCAACAAGATACTTACCTATTTGTAATAACATGTTCAAAATTCTCTTGTGGTTGTTCGGCATGCACCGCGGCCCCCCTTTCCCGCAAATGGTCACTTTCACTCTTTCGCCTTCCAGTTTCCAAAATCTATCTACCATGCAATTTTGTCGGTCAGTTTCATCGGAAGCTTCCGTAAATTGGATTAACGTAATTATATTTTCGCCGTCATAAAAAAGCGGTTATACAGAGTCAATAAAAACGGATAAAGTCCCCTCAGGCTGGGCAATTTTTCTTTTTTATTGCTCGAAGTTGACAGCGTGATTGATGTGCTCGTTGTGCAGTTTTACGAAGGATTCAAATGACGGAGCATTAGTAATTTTCCAATTTTTTCATCGTTTCACTTGCTTCTCGCACGTAAAATGCAATTTGACTGGTATAAACTCACATTGTAGACTTGTTCCTTTCTTCTTTGTTTTCTTTTTACGAGAAGTGCATGTTCATGCTGCAAGCTCTCGAAAAGTGAAAAGGCATTCATCATCAAAACAGTTCTGAGCGTGTGAGTAATGGAGCACGTATAAAGACNGGGGGGGGGGGGGGGGGTGAAAATAACAAAGGAGATAAAATCGAATGAAAATCGCATCAGGGGCTTTGCACTCCACGCTCAGAGGATGGATATTGAATTTGATAGACAAAGCGAGAGACAAAGAAAACATAGGGAAAATAGAGCGATACTATTGGTCGAAACAAGTGATTGCAGTGGACCAAGTAGGTAGCAATATACTGCTAACGGCATCCCACGAGGGACGGATGCAGTTTGTCCATGATTTTCCCTCTTTGTCTGTAACATCGTATACCGTTTCCACCAATGGGATCCCTCCATACCCCTTTTGTCTTATTTGTCTGTAGCTTTGTCTATCAATTTCAATAATCAGTCGGCTTTTTTGATTTTCACGAAACATTCGACCGAAGTAAATTTGAAAGTTTAGTGACTTTTAAGGCGTATTTTTCTCGGTGGACTTAATAAGGAGCGTTCGATTTTGCTTTGACTATCTTTCCTAGGGCGCGTAAGGGACCGCCTTTTTTTCCTGCGAAATGAATATTGATTTGAACACACCGTAGCATATTTTCAGCAAAATTAACTTAACTTCTCTCAAATTTCAAAAATACAAGACACCTCAACGCGCGCTATGACAGCACATAGATCCAACTATTTATGCTTGATGGATGTACAATGTACATGTTGCATTGTTGCATAAGCAAAATTGAAGGCGCGATGGCGCGGTGCATGAACTCCCAAAATTATAGTCGTAATGCTCCGCTCTATGCTGCTAGTGATGTGTCGCTTAGAGTCGGGAGAACAGTTAAAAAATGAGACCTGATTAGGTCTCACCTATCTGTGGTCGTGTTGTTCACGTAGCCCTTGTAGCATCACCACCAATAAGACAGACGAAACCAACACAGCATGGAAGTAGAGTAATGGAAAGGATGCCGTTGATGCCGGCACAGAGATACAACTATTCTGGCTTGATGGATGTCCGTGTTGCATCTGCAAAATTGAAGGCGCGATGGCCGTGAGGCCGGGAACTCATAATGCTCCGCTGTACGCTGTCAATGTAGTGTCGCACAGATTCAAGAGAAAAGTTAAGAAACACTGNATCACCACCAATAAGACAGACGAAACCAACACAGCATGGAAGTAGAGTAATGGAAAGGATGCCGTTGATGCCGGCACAGAGATACAACTATTCTGGCTTGATGGATGTCCGTGTTGCATCTGCAAAATTGAAGGCGCGATGGCCGTGAGGCCGGGAACTCATAATGCTCCGCTGTACGCTGTCAATGTAGTGTCGCACAGATTCAAGAGAAAAGTTAAGAAACGATACCCGAATATGTGTCCCCTATCTCCGGCTGTGTTGACACTCGGTTTTTTTTTCAATGCGATGTCTGATTATTTTTGTAGAATGCATTTGTAGACCCACATCTAAAGCTCGTAGGTACTGGCCCCATACTCCCCCCGAATAGGGGAGCATATTGAGGGAAAGATACATTATTGTCGCAGAAGAAACGTTTACATGCCACATTTCTAATGGCGTTACTGAGCAATACATTTTATGATTTTGTCAGAGTAGAGATATATCGCTCCATTATGAGGAAAAAGAGTGATTTCGATTGACTTCACGTTTTCAATTTTAGGGAACAGGTTGGTTTCGCTAGAACCATATTTTGACAGTAACGACCTAAAGATCAGAGAAACGACACAAGACCTATTTAAACGCTAAGTTTCCACTTACAACATTAATTTACGTATCTTTCCTCAAAAAACATGGAGGAGGACGCTACTGTCCGTGGTGGTGCATACCTCTGTTTCCTCCATGGACTTATCAAGCCGCAGTTTGCATACTGCACCAACTTTTTTACATACGCCATTGATATGTACAAAGCGGAAAAATTCATCGTATATGAACCACTCCTTGTGGAGGGGGGGTGCAGAAATTTCTTCGAAGCAGAAGATAGTCGTATTTTTGGCCCCAAGGTTTTGTCACTTCGCAAAAAAGTTCTAAGTACACGTGGAGCGTATTTTTTCCAGTTTTTTTTCTCATTTTTCGCAACCAAAAAAATTACCTTTTTGTCGAAAAATTTCCACCCGCCTCGCTCGAGCCGAAATTCACGCGTTCGAACATTTTCTACGCCTTTAAGCTATACCGCCGTCATCTTCTTTTTCAAAAGACGGTCTCTCCATCAACATTTATTGTGCCAATCTGTAACATTTAAAAATCATAATAAATAAATTTAGTATGTCTTCTGCATAAAGTGACGAAGAATCCATTTCACTGTCGTCCACCTTTGTCGCACTTAGGGGAACCTGGAATAAAACAGGGTACTTGTACTACGTTAAAAATGGACTATTCGCTCGTCCAAATCGTTCAAAATTACGCGAATTCACTTAAATAGGCAATGCCGTAGCTGCATGTCAGTCTTAAATTCTGCCGTGCTAAGCAAGAACGCCGTAAATCCATCAAGATTTCCCGCGTTTTTTGAAACCTAACACTTTATAAAATAAAAACAGTGTTACTCATGCTCCTCAAATTTTTAGGTTAAGTTCTTGATAGTATTTGCGAAAGAATTCTGTAAAAACATTGTCTCAGGGTACACAAGTTTTTCTGCTATGATACATTGTTTCCAAAAAAATTTAAAAAGGCGTTTACGGCGTTTTTGCGTTGCACGGCAGAATTTTAGTCAGTTTTTTTTTTCGTTTTATCGATTTTATCAGCATTTTGTTGATCTGATCTTCGGAGTTTCAAAGTTTCGGCGAATTATATCGGTACATTTCCGAGATACTTACTGCAGAAGTCCGTTTAATACTTCGCCTATAGACGTGTTCTCGCGCTTCAAATCGCGGGAACCAATCAGAAAATTGACTATCCAGCTCCATTGGTTCGTTATAACTCAGAATGCATTTCGTGAACAGTCCATTTTTTGCTTGGCCAATCGCCTCTCAGCGTAGGATGGGAATGCGAGTACCCGCTATCATTCTAGGTTACCAGAGTTGCAGTCATTAAACTTTTTCGCGCATAAACCTTTTTTCCCCGATTGCAGAACGACGGTATCCCTTTTCTTGTCAACGAGTCGATTTAGTATGTAAACTTACTTGGAAAGTTGTACAAAATTGCATCATGCATCGAGGGTCACGAACAGTCTCACTGTTCCAACCTATTTCGCAATCGACTGATCTATGACTAATTGCTACACTGCCGTGCTAAGGAAAAACGCCGTATGAGCGTTCGAACGTAGCCAAATTGCCTCTTAGGAAATATTTATTTTTGAAGAACTTTATGAGTATTTTTCCTTAAAATTTGCAGACACCTTAGAGTACACTGGAAAAAAGAACACATTAGATCTAGAGTTCAGACTCTTGAAAACATTGACAAGAAAAAATACTCTCGATTCAATCAGATTTTTGCTTGAATCAAAACGAAATCCGGTTAAATTAAGAGGTTTGGTTCTTGATTTAAGCTAGATTCTGATTGAATCAAGAGTACTTTTTCTTGTCGATGTTTTTAAGAGTCTGGGCTCTAGATACAACGTGTTTTTTTTCCAGTGCAAATTATGAGCGAACCCTCCGAAAAATTCACGGAAAAATATTTAAACATTTTCCCGGAAATTCGTGATTTATGGAGGGAGATTTGACAACGCCTGAAGGCTCATACGGCGTTTTTCCTTAACACGGCAGTACAGTACAAGCGCAACATCAACCGCGAATGACTAGATTTTTTTAAAATTTCCTCGTGGAAAAAGCGAAGCTAGAAGGTGGCGGAGAGAAGGGAGCTGTAGGCATCTGCCCCTATTTAGAGTCTGTCTGCCATTCCACGAGCAGAATTTGATGAAGGGTCGAAGGGACATTAATCAAATGAACGTATTTCTGCCAAACGGATCTATGCGCACTAAGACGTGAGCCCTGCGACCCATGAGAATATATGCATAATAGGGCTCAGGTCATAATGCAGATCGTTCCGTTTGGCATAAACACGTCCAAATGAGCAGCGGATTAAACGGAGCAGACCGTGAAGCCGGACGCGCCATAAAAACGATAGACGTCGATCGATACTGTTTAAGTGCTCACCGTTGACAAAGCAACAGTTTGGTCAAGCCCAGGGCTTTCGCTCCGCTTTTGTCCCTGCTGCCCGGAGACTGCATGATTTAGTGACCACGTCATTCGATACAATGTCAAACTATCGATTGTCCAGTAGTTCAAACCAAAAAAACCAAACCTGTATGGGCCTGTTGCAAACTTTTGCTAGAGCAAAAATAAGAGTTGTTTCTTGTAGATAATGCCTCAAAAATCACGATGAGCGCATCGGCAAAGTCTGAAATGCACTCATAACTTCACAATCTGCGTAAGAAATTTGCGTTTTTTTAAGCTTCCCGCTTCAAAAACGATACTACGGCACAAGTGAACATTTTGTTAGAGGAGTCGCTCCATCGTCGGCGATATTCATCATGGCCGACGCTTGCACGCAGTTCCGCGCGTAATTCAAGGAGAGTTCAAGGTCAATCCATTCGGGCGTGGAAAATATGAACGTTAACACACCGATTGTTATCTGGTCTAATCCAGTTCAGGTGTTATCTCGTCCCATCAAACGTGTTTTGGCGGATTGGCGTCGGCTATGATGATTATTGCCGACGATGGAACGACTCCTCTTACAAAATGTTCACCTGTGCCGTAGTATCGTTTTTGAAGCGGGAAGCTCAAAAAACCGCAAATTTCTTACGCAGATTGTGAAGTTATGAGTGCATTTCAGAGTTTGCCGATGCGCTCATCGTGATTTTTGAGGCATTATCTATAAGAAACAACTCTTAGTTTTGCTCTAGCAAAAGTTTGCAACAGGCCCATTGAGCACTGGAAAAAAAACACATTGGATCTAGAGTCCAGACTCTTGAAAACATTGACATGAAAAAGGACTCTTGATTCACTCCGATCCAAGCTTAACCCAAAAGGAAATCCGCTCAAATTAAGAAGCTTGGTTCTTGATTTAAGCTTGAATCTGATGGAATTAAAAGTATTTTTTCTTGTCGATGTTTTTAAGAGTCTGGACTCGAGATCCAATGTGTTTTTTTCCCAGTGAGCGTAAAGTGTGAAGCTACGTAACTTTTTATGTGAAGATATTTAAAATATTCATTTAGTTCATTTATTTCAATGGATTCAAATGAATAAGCTTATCCAGGGTGTCTAGCATCAGGATTTGCCGGCTTCTATCAGGATTGAGGCCTAGATACACACGGCGATTAATCGCCGCGAGTGAAAGACGGAAGCCAATGGAGAGCCTTGATTTCGATGTATCGACGTCAATGAATCGAAATCAAGGCTCCCCATTGACTTTCGTCTTTCATTCGCGGCGATTAATCACCGTGTGAATGTAGGCCTTTAGAGGTCAATCAGGATTTAATCCTGATTTCATCAGGATTTGTGGAGAAATCTGTCGTCAACTCAGGATTTGCGAAAAGTCCCTCGTCCGAGTGGAATTTTTTACGAACTATTTTTGTGAAGTGACATATTTTGTGAAGTGAACTATTTTTGTGAAGTGACATTGAGGAGATTGTTTTTCCTCAAAACATCCTCCTCAAAAAATCAGGATTTGATCAGGATTTGGAAAAATGTTGAACTAAGGATTTAGCAGTAAAAAAATCAGGATTTCCCAAAATGAAACTAGAAATGATGAAATTTCAACTTTTTTTTCTTGGAGGATGAGAATACTTCTTCTCTACCCTAAGGGAGCGAGAAAGTAAAAAACTAGACACCCTGTATCGGTAGGCAAGTATGGTCGCGGTGTTTGGAATACCTATTTGGAATTGCATTTTGCAAAAAGGAACCAAGAGCTTCCCAATGTCGCTAAGATTGTGCTACTTGTTTCATGTTGCAAATAAAAACTGATAATCTAAACGGGTTTTATCTCTACCCCCGATAAACTACGGATTCAAGACGAAAATTACCTTTGTGAATTTACTTTTTTGCACGATTTCAGTAATTTTTTTTGAAGAATGTTAGTTGCACAATCCTAGCAACACCTGAATTCTCTTGGTTCCTTTTTGCAAAATGCAATCCATTTGTAATCCGTAGCTAACGTAGCTGACAATGAGAGGTACCGTCCGTTATATCCATGTTGGTGCTCGTTTGAATAACCACGGACGCATAATCGATATCCATCGTTGGTTAGCGTTTGAATGCAACTAAATCGCGGGGCTTCCGAGCACTTCGCTAACTTTCTTGCGTGTTGCCATGATCCGACTCGACCGGTCTTTGCGAAAAGTTTACTTATACCCTCATCGGCCAGCTCTTTAGTACGTCGTGAATTATTTCTTTTGGAAATCATATTTTTCCCGTCGTCAGTAACTTATGATGAGTAAAGGAATTTTTAGCGTTGAATGGGCACGATTCTGCATTATTATTCCGGATTTTTTGTTTTCGTGGAAATGGAAACAAATTTGAAAGCCCCAGGAATAAGAGGGTGGCAATTTTTTTTCCTTCTTCAAAATTTTCGTTTTTACGACGTCCTAGCTGTAAAAAAGTTCACTATTTTGGATAGTTGTTTTGGTAGTCTTTAGGGAAAACTGGTCATAAATTGAAACGTTAGGTGCAGAAAGAACACTTCTTGGTAGCGTTGTTATAGAATTTCAATTTTTAGATTGTTAAGAGGGTACATTGGGTGAATTTTCTCACTTTTATGGTTTAGAACATTGTAAAATTACCAAGGATAGGATATAAAAGGTTTAATGAATTCTACACGTTTACTTTGATCCTATTGGATGAAACATAGGCAGAGAATGAAGTCTATTTCCATTTTAATCTTCCGTCGTATTCTTACGGCGCAACGATACAACTATTTGAACTTTCCGGAATGCGTGAGGTATCACGCCGCATTTGAAGGCGTTTTCAAATTAGCCAAGTTCCGATACCTGGAATATCGTTTTGCATAGTTCATATTCTTTTGTTTTATTCCGAACCACTTGTTTATTTTTAATCCTCGTATAAAAACCACCCATTTGCTAATTACAATTCTAGCTAAAGCGCACTTTAGCTATGCATTCACCACTGCAAAAATTTCAGAGGAAATCGACAAGCCCAGCGTGCATGAAGGCAGGCCCGCCACAAGGGGGGGATACTGGGTCCCTGGTACCGGGGCCCGGGCCCCGGCGGGGGCCCGTGTTACCCGTTAAAAACCACTACAAATTCACATGCAACCCTTGTTTCGTAAAAAAAAAGTGAAAAATTTACCCTAAAAATTTCGCAAAAGGTGAATAAATTTTCAGAAACACGCTGCGGCACTCTAGAATTTTTCTTACTTCTTTAAAGATTTCTATCTTAGATAAGGGGGGCTGGACCCCTCTAGAATTTAAAATAGTATCATCTGCCATCCCATCCACCCCCCCCCCCCGAGTCCGGGGGGGGGCTTGGACCCCCCTAGTATTGAAAATAGTATCATCTGCCCCCCTCCCGAAAAAAATTTCCAGGTGTTTTGAATGCAACAATCCGAAAGTATTTTGTGCTAGAAGTAAAAAAAAAAAGGCTTAATTATTCTGCAGAAACTGAAGAACAGAAATTGATGTGGGAGCTTCACAATGCGTCCAAGTGGACTTAAAATTTTAAAAATTTCCCGGGGGAGGCCTACGGACCCCCTCTGTGCTGGGGCCCAGGCCTTAAAACTAGTACCAGGGCCCGAGATAGGATGTGGCGGGCCTGGCAGAGACTCTAGGATATTGCAACCGACAGTGGCGTGGCGTGCTGTGCGATACATCGATTGATCGGCCCTTTAAACTTACGGCAAAGGATCGATAAACAGGGTGTTCGCAGCGAACACCTTAATAATCGATTCTTTACCATGGGTTTAAATGGCATAACAATCGATATATCGCTATTCACGCCACGCCACTGGCTACCGAGAGATTGACTCTCTGCATTCAGTGCTTCAACTTCGGTAACCAATGAGGGCAGTCGGTTGAATGTGGGAGAAGGCTTGGAAGTTTCTTCACCCCTGCGGGCTAATTATTGAAATTGACAGACAAAGGGATAAACAGAAAAGACAGAGGGACAACGGAACGATGCCATTGGTGGAAGCAGGTGATGGTAATAGACAATGGAGGCACGTAGTGGGTTAATTACGACAACCCACGAGAGACCCTATAGTTAGTTCATAATGGACCACTAGACAAGGTGCAAATTTCAGTATTTTGATACATGTTTCTTAACCAAAATTTCACGTAGAGCACGATGCGCGCAACGGAAATTACTGAAATTAACTCCTTACGAAGATGTAAACGCTTTTATTTCACATTGGTTACGAAGAATTTGAACTGCCCGCTCACAAGAAACTCAAAGCTCTACGTGAGTCAAATCGAGCACTACAACGGTTTCAGCAAGCTTCTCAATCGAGCAATGTTCATTTCCCACCATGTGTTGATCAAACTATAAGCAATTTGCTACAGCTGAGTCAAAGTGTCAAGATTGAGGTTGCCAGATTTTTATATCGCAAACACAGTCATGATAACGTTTAGCGTGCGATGTGAATCACGCAGAGCATTGAGTTTTCATCAGCGGGCGGTTTCAATTCACGCATTAAGAATTGTTAAATAACTTCGCAAGGAGCTGATTTCGGTAATTTTCGTGGTGCGCATTGTGTTTTACGTGAAATTTTGGTTCAGAAACATGCATTAGAATGCTGCAATTCGTATACCTTGTCTAGTGGTCAATTGTCTACCTTAGTCTATGACAACCAGCTATTTCAACCAGTAGAATTGCTCCATTTTCTCTTTTGAATATTTATAGCTTAGTCTATCAATTTCAATGCTCAGCCCACTGAAAAGGTAACAATCAAGGAATAATTCCTCAAATCAAATTATTGTAAATTAACAATAATCATAGGTTACCTATGAACTCGCGGAAATCGTTCCGAATTGAACGATTGAAAATTGATAAAGTTTACTTTTTTCCGTAAAAAATAAGAGCGTGATTTATTTATTTCGTGTCCCGCGAGGCAGCTGTATGTGGCACTTTCCACTTGCTTGCGTGCTTGCGTATCAAAACAACAAATAGATCTGACAGTTGGAAGTCGGCGAAAGGAGTACCATTTCACACAATGGAGCAGTATATCCCGCTCACCCCTTTTCGTGCGCGCGCTGCTGTCTCCTCGGAAACGTCGGCAATTTTTATGTAATGAGTGCTCTCTAATATTCGCTGTTTCTTACAAAAAATATCAGAACAATTTTGCCAGGCTTGAATGCTTTGAAATTTGATGAAAACACCCCGTTTAAGAAAGTTGATCTTGACGGTTTCCTTGATACCTCAATATTATTTAGACGGGGCCTAAAACTTAACGTCCTAGTAGCACCACAACCGTAACAACTTTTCTCCTTCGAAAGGTCGAGCAGTAAAATACTTCCCAACCGCCCCTTCTCCTACAGAATTGACCGGAAAAAGTGACACTTGAATGGACTTGAGTGACTATTGTGTTTTTTTAGAATAGATGAATTAACAGTGGGCATGCCTCATAATTCAATTAAATGCATCATCTTAAATCATACATATATTGCGCTCTCAAATGGAGTTAAGGGGAAAAATTGACGTGCGATTTTTATTTATTTTACAAAATGGTCACTAGTTGTTTAAAATTTCTCAGGAAACATCCAGATCCAACATTTTTTAAACAATGTTCATCAAATCATACTATATATACACTATACAATATAAAATCAGACGTGTAACGCGTATCGCATAACGCCTAAGCGGTTCAGGAAGTACAAGTGCGAAGCGGTTAGGGGGCGTACTCCCTAGTTATTTTCATAGTAATGTCAATCGCGGAAACTTTGACAAACCTTAGAGTCAACGCAGAGTTTCCACATGGCCGGGTAACATCGGAAAATAGGGAAAAGATTTCCCAAAATTCTCAGATAATGTAGGGTAATGTCTGTGAATTGTGCGGATGAGGCTTGAATTTTTATTCTTGTTTGATTTTTTTCTTTCAAGGATTTTTTCTTCTTTTTTCAAACGTTTAAGGGGATTTATTTTGGAAAATTCTTCATCAAAATTATTTTTAGTGGTTTCCTTTTTCTTCTTACGTACGCCAATATGAAGAAAAAATGAGGACCTCTAGGTTAATACTGCAATCTTACTGAAACTAGGTGAAATTCATGTACATGTTGGCGATATTGATTCAGAAAGTTTAGGACCTAGGAAAATTTGGGAAAGTCGAACAATATAACTCAATGTTTAAAGACTCCCTTGCATGCATTGCAAGTTTAATTCTAACACATATTTTTGATTTCTCTATGTTTAGACTGCAATGATCTTGTAACTGAAGGGGACTTCCTCGGGCACGCAACAGAGATGCGCCTATCGACGTATCTCTATGTAGAGGGCTACACAAGAATAACTGCCTTTAATATCTCCTTTCAAGAAATGAAGTGGAATCGTAAGTATAGTTTACTCAGTGGTAAAAATTGTTTGGTTGTTGCACAGTGCCTAGTGGTAACAGAAGCTTTGAAGGAGTAGATAGGTATCCATATTCTTAATTATGAAAGTAAGGAACTCATTCAAGTTTTCAAGTAGAGAGGAGGGAAAATGTCACAACCAACCGGAAATAGCACCAACCGGAAAGAGGGGAAAACCCTTGGAAAAATTCAATTCAGTTTTGTCAATTTGTTTAATTACCCTATACTATGCACTGCCTGATACATAATTGGCATTATATAATTTTTTCTCGGTGAAGGATTTGACAGTTTTCTTGATAGATGCTAGAAATAATTATTTTTGCTTGGATAAGCACATATTTTTTCCCTTAAGATGAAGTAGGAATTCAAGATTTTGCAAAATCTGAATATACCTCATCGGAAGAATTACATGAAAGCTTACAATTAGCAGGCTATTCAAGAGAGGTGTGCGCTTGATCAGAGCTTAATCAATTCATATCTTTATTTTTATTTAATTTTTTTCACTTACATACTTTATTTTGGTACCTTGTAGTTGAAAGTTTTTAAACTCTTTTTTTCACAAGAAGTGCTCAAAGCCTTGTTGTTGCAGTGTGGTCACACAAATTACATCTTTTCTTTTTGAGGTAAGCAGTTACTGTTGTACTTAACATAAAACCTGCTTATTTTCAGGTTTGAAAATGTGGTTTAAACCTATTTCAAATGAATCGAATGCATCAATGTGCCGTGAATTTAGCTTGTCCAAGAAAGTGGAGTTGAATAATACATTATTTTTTGACTGCCTATGGTCCATGGAACGATACGAGGGCACCTCTTATCAATTTCGCTATGCTGCCTTCCTAGATGAAGCCTCTGATTTCCCTTTTGCTGCTAAATATGTTTTTCAAGTACCCTTAGCTGAAAGAATTGGTAAGTTGTTCTCATCTTTTACATTTGTATATAATAGGAGTACTCAAATGTTAGAGTCTAAACAATCAATTATAAAAAATTGATTCAGTGGTCAAAACTACTTCTGTCAAGAGTCAATATCAAAACCAGTTGATTTTACTTTTCACTCGGGTTTTGAACAAATTATCGATCAATTTTTTTTTCTACTATTTGCTTGTTGTTCAGTTGTCATTTATTTGTACGCAAACAAAGCTACTATTCAGTAAAATAGAAAAAAGTGAAGAATATTTTAAACATTTTCTGAATTGCTTTGACAGAATTAGTTCTGGCAAATGATTAAGATATTTCAAGTGTTTATTATAAGATTTATTCGACCATCAAAGTCAGCAGTATTGTATTTTTGCCGTGTATTCATGGGAGTATAAACCTTTTTATGCGATTAAATTTCTCATACCACTGATAATCGAGATGACACTGCGGTATGAGGGCGCATTCAGGTGTAGAGAGTTCAAGAGTCAATTTTACAAGAGGTTGCCGAACAAATATGACAGCTTTAGAGTTTTAAATACTCCAAGCTGTGAAAAATTACCCAGTAAGAAACGAGGTACAAAAAATGTTGCAGGAACCATCAATAGTAATCTGTTTCATGAAGTGTTCCATGCGATATACTTGGGGAATTGAACATTACTAAATGTAAACGTAGACATACCGAGTGACAGTAATATGAAGATGGTCATTTTGTGTTTCTAACGCACCTTTCCCATCTTCCCGTTTTTTTGCCCGTACTTTTTTTGGTTATGCACAGCAGAAAGAATCATGCCAAGCTTTTTGATCGTGGTGCTTTACTTGTTAAGTATTTTGCCAGGACAAACACTCGGAGAGGTTAGCTGCTTGGCTCCTCCCTCCATCATTGTGCTCTAGATGTGTAATGATTAATTTTGTTCAGTGTGGGGCTTTCTATTCTGCTATCTGTTTAATAACGCTTAGCATAATTCTGTTTTCACCAACGTATTTTGTGAGATTTTTGCAAATTGATTCAACAGCTGGGTATTGAGTTGGATATGGTTTGGATATCTTTGACTTCTGTCTGTTTTGCATTTTTGTTCTTTGGAAGTGTCTTTTTTAAAATTTATGGGTCTTCTTTTTTTTTATTCAAAAAGTAAAAACTGGAATTGCTTTTTTCGTGAGGGGTTTTCGTCGCACATAGAATGAACTGAAGATTTGAGGACTAAATTAGCCGAGGTATCGGATGAGATTGTGCCTAGCAGATGATGGAAACTTGGTTTTTCTTTAAGGTGACCCGTCTCATCCTGACTTTAGTTTCAACTATTCTATGTACATTTCTTGTAAAGTTATATGTGCTGGGATTGAGAATTCTCAAAATTTTTAGGATTTATTCAGACCAATCATCTGAAGCAAGTTGAGTTTCCTCGCACCTACTGTTTAAATTAAAATGGTGGCTCCTTATACCACCCTTGCTCGTGAAAAACCCGCCCCCAAGCTGTAGCACTTAAGCAAGTTGAACAGAACAAAATTGCTATTCCTTCCTTTGTAATAAAGCTTATACATATACCATGCATTTTGACCATGGAAAGTGAAAAGAAGGTATGCTCCTCTGATACAAACCACCCAAAGTCGAGTAAACGCTCAGAAACGTTAGTTTTCTTCATTTTTTGTAGAAAGGTTGAAACCGGGTCCAAAATCTGCTGTATTCAATTATTTTTGGTCTCATTCTTCCCTAGCAACTGAAAGGCATGCTCCAATTCTGCAATAGTCGATTTTTATTGGTCCGCTCTTCTGGCTGGGCTTCCCCGCCAAGGCTAAAATGAAACCAACGCGACTGAGCGTTCCGTCGATTTTGAATGCTTTAATAGGGAAAGAGCATATCTGTGTTTCATTTACCTCAAATTTTGACCATCCTCCCCCAATGTGAAGTTTTGCCCAGTACACGATGGTGCCGTTGGTTTTTGTAAAATCAACTTCAAAAAAACTTTGCACCGTTGATGCTTTAAAAATGAGCACCATTGGCATGAAAGGCAAGTACTCAGGTGCTTTTACTTGAGCTTTTGAATCTTTTTCATGTTGAGAGAAAACAATCTAACAAAAACACTGCACCCTCTTTGTTTGTTGAGCTCACCCTAAGAATTTTGCGAAAGCCCAGTTCTAACACTTTGTATAATGCAAGTAGGAAAATGAAAATGTGTAGTTTTAGTCAATAATTTTCTATATTTCTGGCATTTTTATTGTAGCTCTCTACCGTTCTGTTCTATCTATATAATTTTTGTTCCAAAAAATACTTATCCTCCTTATTTCTTCATTTCTTTTCTACGTAGTTCAAAATTGATCCGTATCTACGTTTTAATGAAGAAAAAATTGGTTAATGGTTTATTTTATACCTGTAGAAGAACAGGGAAAAAGGAAAGAGAAGTGAAGCCGTAGAGATGTAGAAGCAAGGTGGAGTATCAGAGACAAATGATGAAATAAATGAAAAGAAAAATTAAATCAATCGTTTGAGTAATGTAAATAATAGTGAATTGTCAGTGAAAAGCTAGGTTGGCAGGTTTGATACTGGTTGGATGACATTACAAACTATGTTTAAAAGTTTAGTTTCAGCCTACTGTAAGAAATATAGAAACTGTATTATGATGATCTCATCAATTTTTAAACATTCTATTAAAGTTGGTTTGAAGGTCAAGAATTGGGATTTTGCAAATTAGTGGATAGTCCAAATTCAAGTTTATGGTATTCTTTGATTAGGTATATGATTAATGTATCACTTAGTCGCTCTTTTTGTCCATATTCATTGAAGCTGATAAGTTTTTGTATGTTAAAGTCTATAGTCACAGATTTTTTTAAATTTAAGCTTATTATCTCATCCATGGATCAAAATGAAACAACTCCGTTTTCAAGGGAAGAACTTTAAAAATGCGCAAGTCAAAATTTTAGCTCCCACTTTATTTTTGAGGAAAAATAAATTCAAGTGAAATTTTTCTTCAGAGGTTAATTTTCTTTTCAAAAGAATGAAAAATTGTGTAAATTCTTAATATTTTACAGGAAGTAGCTCTGAAATGAAAAAAATGATAAACATTCAGGAATTAACAACATCGTCAATTGATTTATCGATGGTGAATCTAGGAAGGTCTGTATTTTAGTTTGAACATTGGAAACCTCCCATCACAGTATCATTATGTGGGAAAAGTTAATAATTTTCCGTCTGTGAATCACCTTTGGCTACCTAAAAATATCCTTGAAAAATATCATACAAAAACGAAACTTGGGATTCCTCCTCAAAAGTAAAGTAAGAGAGGAAATTTTGGAACACCTACACCAATGTGGGATTTTTTTTCGTTTCACAATTCACAAGTCTTCTCTAAGTTTAGCCATTTTTACAGCATCATGTCACCCTTAATAGGTTTTTGCTCAGCTCACATCACACTTTTTGTACATTTAATGTCATCTGCGGAGTTGTGTCTGTACAATCTACTGACTTCAGTTTTAAGGATATTTTTTGCACTTTTCTTCCGTAAACGGTGTTTTGAATGTCTCACTCAGTGTTTTCTGTAAACGTGATTTAATGTTATTTGAAATTTTCCAGCATTGACAAAACACAGGTGTTAGTGGTATATTTATCGTAGAATCTTCTTCCATATTTCAATGGAACAAATTGAATTTCACAACACAACATCAATGTTTCTTTCTAACGCACCTTCAAGCCACAGATATCGCCTGCTAGCTCACTGCACAACTGTGTCTTGAAAAATTGACTCTATGGTCAACTTGACTTGTATAGTCTTGTGTTTTGGATTATGTCAATTGTGTTTAGAGTCGTTATTCTTCCGTCTCTTTCGTTAAAATTTTGTCTTGTGTGCTTGAAGTTTGTTTTTGACTATACACTCTGTTTTCAGTCGTCTCGAATGTATATCTTTTTAATGTTTTAGACACTACCTAAGAATCTTTCAATCGATTACTTTACTTTTTTTTAGGTTATAATTCACTTTTGCTTCTACGATCTGAACTATTAGTTGAGTCCATTTTAGTCAGGAAGTCATCTTTAAAAAGTATTTCATTTTACCTGTGATGACTGCAAAGATTGTATTAAAGGAATTTCTGCCCTTCAAAACACTGTCTTGCTGTAAAAAGCATTAATAATAAATGAAGTGAGAAATCCTGACCAGGGTAGAAGTATCATAGTTTGTGAGATACATATGATTATTTGCTGTTAGTCCAAAATAATCACTTTGTCTCTTAAAAATGTACTCTTTGAGACAATTTTGTCATTGTCTGTAGTTTGAATGATGGAAGCAAAAGTGGATAACGACACTATGATCTTACTTAACTTTCTGTTTCATATTAAATTTGTCAGATTTTATTGATAGCATGTAAATTTAATGTGTTGAGTTTCTCTCTCCTCTCTTACTATCTCTCTCTTCTATCACTGACTTAGAGACATTTTTCATATTTTTCATCAGTGTTGCTGTTCGATTCTGCATAAAAATTGGAATAAATGTCATGTCACATTTGAAAAGTACAGTTTCCAAAATATCATGAAGAAATTAAATTGAAAAAACTAGGCTATTCTCCGCAAGTGTAGCCTACTATGAGAATGGTTGTGTAATAGACTGGCAGAAAAAATTTAATGTTGCCTCTGAGATGCTGCTGTCGTACATTAAAAAACAGCTTTCATGTGTTCAATCAGGTGTACAAATAAAAGAATTCAGTGGGTAGGTAGCGGCGGTTACAGAACAGATCACTAGACAAGTCAAAATTCACACATTCTGTTTTACTGCTTGGCTATAAGTTCATGGTTTTTCTCACTAAAAACTACCTCACATCACCAAAAGCCGCCTTTATTATTACAAATTTATGAGGAAAACTCCAGGAAAAAATCTTTGGGTTTACTCTTTGTAAGACAGAAGGAGGAACAGATGTGACTTGCTACACATGATAGGACACAGAGGAAAAATTCTGTCGCCTGTCTATTTCAATCAATTCCATTTTGGGCCAGTACTTATTGGAAAAGTGAATCATCCCTTGAGAGGTGGAGAAGTGTCTACGATATATAGTGGAACATACCCACTAAAGATACCATCGTAAATGAAACGTGATTATTCATGTCAAGCATTTTGTCATGCATCATATTAATAAAAGAGAATTCAGAGAAATCTTTCCAAGTCTTTGACCAAATGAAAATCGTAAATTTCGTCTTTTGACGTTTTCCTCTTTAGTGTGCTGAATTCCAAAAAAATCAAAAATTAAATCAGAACTTAAAGAAAAATCTAGCTAACAAGGCTCTAATTTGCATTATTTATCTCTATAATCTGAACAATATCTGATAGATTATGGTGATGATTTAAAAAATATTTCCTATCATGTCAGGTCGATATTTTGGCTCAATGAGTCGAGAGCAGTTCTAGTTAACAGTTCCTTATGTGAGGAACCCTCATCAAAACAGCCTATCCCATTAATGGTCCTCATAAATTTCACTTCGAAGCAAGGAAGGCTCTTCAAAGATATTTGTCAAGAAGTAACACAGATGATTTGCTCACTTTTTTCTGTTTGATCAAAGGGAGGTGTTCCTCAAAATTCGTTTCTAGTACAGGAATAATCACAGAACATCTGAATCTGTGCATTGTGCAGTAATCCTGAAGAGTAATAAATAGTTAATAGTTCATGTAGAAAGTTTTCTCAATTCTCATTGAACAGAAAATTTTGCACATTACTCAGAGAAATTACTAGTTACTCGGACTCTATCATTAATGAATGTTTTTATCATACTCTGTGGTTCCTTTTTTAAATGTATTCATACTTATTTTATTCCTCTATGATCTAGATATCGAGCGAACGAATGCCACAGAATGGGAAGTCTTCATGTACCTCGATATCAGTGCTCTTCCTCTTGTGACGTTACATGTTCAAGAAGCACCCAGTCATTTAAAAATCAAGAGCTACATCATTGACGTGCATCGCAATTGGGGTAGCAGTTCATGGACTGCTTCTTCTTTCACCATTCCTGCCACAGATGTAAAGAACGGTGAAATTGCCCTCCAGTATAATGCTCGTTACAAACCTGGCATCTATCACTTCACTGTTTCATTGAATCATGGTCGATGTGGGGAACACCTCAAAAAGTGCTTTGTATCGACATCTCCGAAATTTTTCGTCGGTGAGAAAATTGAAGATATTTTCTAATGTTTTTGTTATCCTCACCACAGAGAGAGAGAGAGAGAGACAGAGAGAGAGAGAGAGCATGCCAATAATTGTAACCAGCCAAAATTCCTGTTCGAATTCGGGGGAACAAATTTTTTTGCTTCGTCTTTTTCATTTACCCTCTTGTTGATTTCCTAAAAAAATTTCATGTCAAGTACCGTCAAAACTATGATGAGATGGATTCAGAATAAAAGAAGTCCATTCGTAATGAAAGTCTTGACTTCAATTGGGGGTCCATGAGTTTATTTCTAAATGCCTTTGGTTGTTGGCGCACATACACATTATTGTAAGCGGGAACCATTTTAGTCATGAGGCTGTGAGGAAAATTGGAAGTATAACTGTGAAGAAAGTTGGCATTATGACTGTAAGGAAAAAACTTTGGATCGCAGTAAATGGTCGCCATTTCGGATCTTTTTGCACCTCTGCGCTAGCCTTCCTACAAAGACTTATTGATCCCTTTAAACTTTTAGTACCTTACACTTCAGAAGTATCGTTGTGATCATCAAAGCTTGTTTGTTTCAGTTTCATCAAACCCTAATCCACCCCTTCTGATCGCTATTGTTGGAGTTGTGGTCCTAATTCCAATTCTAGTCACCATATTTTTACTCTGGAGAAAACAAATCCATCCCGAAGGTATGTACATTTTGGTTTGTGTTCTGGAGTTATTAATTGTAAGTAAGTAAGCTCTTGGAGCCAAAGCAACTTGCATCTGCTGTTGTTCCTCCTGAAGTTGGACCGTACTCCTGAACTAAATCTCATGATACTCATCTAATTTTTTCCGCAAGGCTCAATGGCAGCCTGATCAGCCAATAGGAGTTGCATCAACAACCATGGCAGATGCTACCAAGCTCGGATTTTTTGAGTACAGCCATGCCCTCACTGAGTTGGACACAGTGTACCATGATCCTCTGTAGTTGGGATAAAAAAAAAGAACTAAAGGAAAAAAAACCCCTAGATTTAGGAAAACTAGAAAATTCAAGTAATGACATTCAATCTTTTGTATTTTGCTGTTAATCCTACTCCACAGATTTTTCCTGATAAACAGAAGTTTTAGCAACATTCAATTCTCGCATCAAATGTCGCAGGTTTTGGAGTATTGTGAAATCGTGTTTTCAGCAAGTCCTCAAAATAAGCAATTTTTTTCCTGACAATATCAGAAGGAAGGGCTCAGAATTTTTTTTTCCACTTTTTGTGGAATTCTGGGAAAAATTCTTCAAGATTTCCAACAAGGCATGGAGATAATTTGAATTCTTCTATTTTTTTTCCAAGTAGATATTCAACAAAGCACTAAAATTTTGTTCATAAAGTAGAGATATGTAGGAGGAAAAATTGAACTCTCCAAATGTTCTCTATTTCTTTAAAAATGACCTGTTATCCGAAGATATTGCATTTTCTGTATCCTTATAAAAGAATTGTTTGCAGTTATGCCAAAATAAGAATAAAAAATAAAAGAATAAGAAATGAAAGGGATGATGTTGGAAAATTAATAGGTGCATTATATTTTTAAACGAAAGTTTGTCATTTGCTAAGATTTAATGATAAATTTTATTTCTAGGTTTAGCCAACATTAAATTTTCTCAGGGTGTCAGTTAGTGCTATACATTTAATGATGGCTATACCTTGTAAAAAAATTCCTCATATTTTTAATAGTGCCTCTATATAACTCGGTATATTCTATTAATTAAAGTATTAATATATCATATTATTAATGATGATACCTTGAAACAGTGAAGAGGGAACGACTTTGAGATGGATATGGAATGCCATAAGCTACATATTCTGTAATGTTCTTCTTTTTTTATTTGCAGTTCTTGAGAAAGCGCCTCCACGAATGCTTATAGTTTACAATGGGAACTATGCAGGCCATGTTCGAGTTATCAAAGAATTCGCACGATATTTGAATGATGTTTGTGGCATCGATGCACTTTTAGATTATTACTGTGTACCTGAGTCTTCATCTAAGGTTTGTTCCTTACTTGATGTGTCCTTAATATTGTCTTCAAATTGTTAGGGGTCCATTCAGAGATGCAAAATTTCATGCAAATATCTTTATCAAATGAAATTTCACAATGGAATTTTTCAAAATCTCTGCAATGGGCTTAGGCTAAGAAACAATACAATTTTTTTTTTTAAATTTTGAAGCAAAAATCATCAGTGAAGTTTCAAATTTTCCAAACGAATTCTTGGATAATTGTTGCAGTTTGCATATCGACGCTGTAAGTTAGCAATCGCATAACTTGGTTCGCGACATCACAGACTCCCTGTCATACCTTATTTTTTAAACGAAAAAATACTCAGCGGCAATTCTTTAAAAATGCCGTGATTTTTCTTCTCTGTGCGAAGAAAATTCTGCAAAAATTTCAAGGAATGATGTCAATTTGTTCTCCTTTAAAAAAATAACATAGAGGCGAAGATTTTCAGACACCTCAAACGAGATATGTGATTGCAGACTTACCCTGTCGAATGTCGATAAGCAGCCCCTGAAAAATTGTTGAAATTCCATGGAAAATGAAATTTTTCTTTTCAGTCAAATGAAATTTTTTTTTGTATCATTTGGTCTAGTTGATAAAATGAAAAAAAAATAAAAAAAAAAAAAAAATCAAAATCTCCCCATGAAAAAAAATCAAATAAGGCAGAATTTATGGCAGTACTCAATCTCAATTGGATCTTATTAATCGCAATTCAATGTGTCCATTAAACTTTAGAAGATATGGCACGCCAATCGGTAGTTGTGTTCTACAGTGGCAATTAGCCTATTTGAATCCGTCAAAACATTATCCCTATAGAGAATTATTGATTCGTTTTGAGAGGTGTGACGGTGAGAAAATGTATTGGAATAGAACCACTTGCAACTGCACACAATGGAACATACATTGTCTCGACAGGAAGATGGAAGATGGAAGATTATACTTATTTGCCAACTTTCAGTTGCCAAGTTGCCGCATTTTTTCGACTATGGGTCATGTTATCATATTGATCATGACTTGTATATTTGTGTTTCATGAGTGCGACAATCAAACCTCTTCTATAGTTACTCAAATTTTCTGTCCTTTAAAATTAGTCCTTTAACCTCCCTTCAGGCGATTATATGTCCAATCATTACAATTTGAACTAAATTTATCATTGCATTTGATGGTTGTTTTATGTATTTCAGGATCCTGCAAAGTGGTATGCTGAAACATTCAATACAGTGGACTACGTAGCTGTATTTGCCTCCCCACCACAATCTTACGCTCAGTGTGTTCAAAAATATGTCAGCCTCTATCCCGATATGGAAGCTGTAGCCTTAAATTTGCTCAGACGCCGGCTGGCCCAGATTCCATGCCTTACCCGATTCCTCTCAGTGGTTTTGCCATATTGTTTACCCTCTACTTTAGGAGCAGAAGCTAAAGATTTTACCAGGTTCATGCTATTTTCTGACCTAGATAAAATGTTAACATATATTCGCGAAAACCGTATACCAATTTTCCCTCTTAAAGTCGAAGGAGGAGTGAACGATCTCGAAACAAAAGGAGCTCAATTATTAGAAACTGTAAAAAGTGTTCAAAAGGAGTTAGAAAATTGTGAAATACTGAAACGAAACGGCAGTAAATTCGAACGTAGGAAAAGTGACGGCAGTAAAGCAACAAAGAATGATTTCAGTGAAATCGTCCATGAAATGGACCGAAGCAAGTGCACAAGTAGTATTGATAGTTCGCCGGAGGACAATGATTTCACTATTTGTAAAGATGACGATAGTACTCTGAGATCAAGAAAACTGACTCTTTGTTCAGAGCTCGATTTTTCTCCAACACTGGAGAATTTGGATTTACTCCAAAATGGCACATCTCCTGTAAAAGATGATGCTGATAATGATATTCACCACTCTAGAAGTAATTCAGATTTAAATATAGAGCATTTAAATTTATTAGGTTAATCCTCTACTGTACGGAAAGGGCATCAAATGCTGAGCCAAGCGCTACCTCCGGTGGTGTGACAAGCATCATGTTACAGAATCTTGTTTCAATACTGCATGATGTATGCTTGAATCGTGAAAAAATCACGTCTGTTTTAAGGAAGATTGTAAGATGAATTGTTGGGATGAGATCGATTGCTCTGTATCATGATGTACGTCAACCAAACACAAAGGAAATAGTATGTAGGACTTTAGCCTCCTGGCTAGATTAGGTACGACTTAACATTCGTCAGTAGCGCTATCTTTTTGCCCCTTGAGGATGTTATCTGTGCATGTATTGCACATTGACATGCATTTTGTCAGATCTGTGATATACTTTTTGATTGTACAGTTGGTTTGGGTGTTTTTTTAATAAGTCCTTAAGTCATGATTCCCAAGATAAAATGAAAATGCACCGTTATCTAATAACAAGCAAGATCCAAATGCAACCATAAACCAAAGTGAGAAAAACAAAATACGAGATTTACAAGTCTCTCCTTGCATTCATTATTAAAGCACTTTAATCTTGATGTAATTTTAAGAGCCAGATGTATGTACTTATTTATTTTTTTTACAAGCTCTAACTTTAATTCAAGACTGCTCATGGAATAACAATATGTTATGTTTGACTGTCAATTAAATTGACAGCAGTGATTTTTATTAGACCCAGGACTTGTGATCATGAGAAACGATTTCAGTAGTGTAAAGGAAAATTAATTTTATCTTATGATAGTTTTTTTGAGTTTTGATAAGTCTTTTAAATAATGTGCTCTTTGTGAGCAGTCTTTAATTTATTTTCTATTAATCCTTCTCATTTCATTTTGTCATTATCAAATTTATGAAGTTAGAATTAGAAGCGAATTTTATTTAGTCTTCAGTGGAAAGAAACTTTTCTTGTAAGGCTTGTTCTAACTTAGAAATACTGAATTCCTGTCCAGCCATTCAGCCTGATTGTAATCGGTGAAGTGAAATCGGTGTTTTTTGGTCAACATGGACATTGTCACCTAGACAAAGCCAGATAATTACCCAGTTCATGGATCGTTCTTGTTTACTTAGAAAAAACAGAAACCTACCATTTTATTTTTGTGTTACAGCACTATTTGGAAAATCAGATATAAAATCTTTACCTGATCCACAAGTAAAGTCCGCTTTATGTATTAAAAATGTTAAAGCTCAAGTTTTTAAAAACATTGTACGTACAAGCTTCAGNCAGCTATCACCGACTGGCCTGACCGTGGAGACAACGATGAAAGTAGGGGAAAGAGGAAAAGAGCAAGAAAATAAACGTGGGATTCCCAATCACTGATAAGTCGTGAATGTAGAGTCGGTGCGAGAGCTATTATTCTGTGGCCACTATAGCGGTGCACCAAAGTGTATGGCGGGTTACGGAAAACTATTTTTCGCAGGAATAACGATCCCGCTTGTACATACAAGCTTCAGGGAATTTAAACAACTTTTTTGTATTCAAGGAATATTTGCGGTAAATTTATTCAATTGTGATACATTTCTCTTGAGAAAATAGGAAAAGCAAGAATAGGTAATCGTCGAAAAAACAGTGAAATTTGCATTATTTATGCAAATGGTTTTCCAAAGTTTTTGCAGAATTTATTTTGTCTCTAATCAGCAAGAGACTTTCAAAAATTTCATGTTAGAAAATGGCTGGATCAAAATTACATAATTTTTTAATCTTTCAAGTTTCACAAGGAAGTGTGCTTCTCTCAATTTTCAGGATATATTCTCCTGGTGTCTTTTTTAGCCGTGTACCCAGTGTATCTCAAAAATTCTTGTACTTATCTTTTCCTGATGGAGCATTTTTTTCACAGGCCTAAGTAGCTTTAAAGAGTAACATCATTTTATACGTATTTCCTTCCTAGGTTTTATTTAGTTGGCAGTAAATTCTCTTTCTTTTTCGCTCTTTTTGTCAAATGTGGATGAAAATGAGAAGAAAGGATGTAGATTATTTGTTACTTCATTTTTTATGGTCGTGACGTCAATACACTGATAGCGCCATCAAATAGAAACAAAACTGGCTCTCTTCCTTCCTGTTGTTGCCAAAGCAGGAAGTAGAATGTTACACCAAGTACATTAACTTAGCTCATCGTCATTCTAATGTATCACAATCGGTCTGTTGCATGCAACTGATACAGCCAAATGTCTAGACATTTTACAGTTAATGTCGCACAAAAATTACATTAGACACATCATGAAAGTCTATAATCCATTCCTCAGCCCACCCTACATAGTTTGTAATACGCATTTTCAAATTTACTGAGTCCTCGGAAAGTTTTTTTTATTTTTATTTTGCTTGTACGCAAAAAAGTAGATATCATACTTTTTTTATGTGCCCATCGTGATTATCATGCAATTTTTTCAGTGTACAGTTTATTTATCTTCTTGTATCTCTTGCATGCAACAGACCCAATGTAGGTGTAAGCAAGCTTTCGGTCGACAGGCACAGTGGAAAGTAGAAATGTGAGTGCCAGGACTGTTTGGCTCAGTATGGCACTATTTCAATAGAAGAAAGCTGAGCTTTCAGTTCTAACTCAACTGCTCTAGTCAATTATGTTTAATACATCAGATAGGTGACTAAAAATTGAAATCGGTGTAGGAGTAGTTATTACCTTCCATAGTCAGGGTGTCTACAAGTCCAGAATTTCCGGAAAATCCGGAAATAGTACTGATTTTCAATGGACGGTCCAGAAGTACTGAAAAAGTGCGGATATTTCGCAACAAGGTCCGGAATTTTTTCAATTTCTTGTCATTTTTGTTGCCATTGAAGTAAGAAATTCAAATTTTTTAAATTTTTCGAACTTTGTCAAATGGAGGTACTAAAAAAGTACTGAATTTTTCTGTTGAGGAAGGTACTGACTTTTTGGAAATGTACTAAAAAAGTACCATAAAAGTACTGATTTTTGGCCCGCCTGTTTTAGTAGACACCCTGATACTAGGATTTTCTCTTTCCACTCTGTGTAATTTTTTCAGAATCCGTAATCATCGCATGTTGCCCAAAATAGTTTTACTTTTACTTCATTTTTCACAATCATATGCATGTAGTTTACGAAATCAAAATCTCCAATGACTTATACCTGTTTATTTTTTGTAAAACATTAGCTTTATTGTCTCTCTTTAATTTATTTTATTTTCATATTTCTTCCCTATTATTTTCTTCTTTTTTTCGCCATCAACTTTTTTATCACGTTACTTGAAGTCATGAATAGTTTTGAAGATTTTAAAATTGCAGAAAATGTTTCAATTAAAAAAAGTCTAACACCCTCTCCCCCCTCCTTCTTCCTCCAAGCAAAAATGACAAACAGGAAAAGAACGCAGATAAACTAAAAGGAGACTTCAAAGTTGTTTTTGTTTATATTCCTGAATTTTTCATTTTGCCATTCAATAGAAAATTTTTTATACCATAGCTTTCTCAGTAATACTCACTCTAATAATTTTTTCTCTCCTCTTTCACTTCATCAAATCTTAATGGAACTGATTTAATTTCCACCGCTAATGTGAACCTAATTGTTATGTATTACAAGGTGAGCATTTTAGTGGTATGTAGCTTTAATCAAATAACTATTCAATGCCTACCGTATATTTTTTATCAACTTAATCCTGCCATAATTTTATGCTGCTTTTCCCCCCCTTGCTTCTTTTTCCAATGCATCTTATTAGGGAGATATTGTTAAATGCAGTTTGGAGTCACATTTTTATAATTTTTAATTTTATTTTTTATTTTTAAATTTATTATTTGTGTAGTTAATATTTTTCAAATTTTACTATTCTGGTGCAAACAAATGTACTTAATGGTCTAACTTTTAGGGCCCTTTTCTGTTATCAACTGTATGTGTATGTTTATTGCACTTTAATCTGGAGATGGTAAAGAAAGAGAGTTTGTCGAGAAGAACTTGGAATTCAAATGTATTTTGCACTGCAATTCCTTGGGATCTAGTAAATCATTAGTTATTGTTCATTATTTACGGCAGCGTCAACACCTACCTATCAAGTGAAATATCAAGTAAAATTGAACAATTTTCACATTTTGCACTCAGTCATTTATTTTTTAAGCTATAATCTGTGGTTCTCTAAAACTTTCTGCCACTTATTTTGTTCGTCTAATTTTCGTTTCTGAAGATGTTATTGACAAAATTTTGAATTTTTTCAAAGCGACTAGTGACTTCTCGTTTCACAGTGTCTTAAAAGTTGCGCCTAGTTTATGAGTAGGTAGGTTTCAGGTTATTTTAGAGAAATTCAGTCATGCAGGATTACATTAGGATTTATTAAGTTTTTTTTTCTTATTCTTCATGCTCACTTCCGTAATGATAGGTAGTGTAGTGTGTCATGCTAAACACCTGAATTTTCTCAGTCATCCAGTTGTATATATATTCTTTCACATATATCTAATTCAGAGCATGAAGGTGATCATTTAAAGTTACGTTTCGAAAGTATTATTCATTCTGAGTAATATTATTTAGTTTTGTGCGTTTAGTTTGTAAATATCAGTTCAGGCTTTAAAGTTGAGCTTTACTTAGAATTTGTAGCACTCTCTTGAACACATAAAAAAATTATAAAGTTCCTTGTTTCCAGAAATGCAATAGATCAGTGAAAGACTCCCAGAGGAAACTAGAAAAAGTGCTGTAATTCTATCATTTCCTCACAACCTTTTCCTCGTCTGCACTGCATATTGTTAATTATGGTGGAATAGTTTTTATCATGAAGGTTCTACCTGTCAATCAAGGAATTGCCTCAAAAAGATTAGAGTTTTTCCCCACAGATTTTCACCAGCACTTACATTAAAGTGAATTTCCATCCAATACTAGAAAAAAAGTGCATCCAGTGTATTTGGTGCATGTGTATAGGAGAGCTATTGCCCATAGCACTCTAACGAATCATACGTTCATTGTTTTGTAAATGCTCTTTTGAGATAGATTCCCTCTTGCATTACGATCTCCAACTTTGACTCACCTTCATGAACTGGGTCTTTAATTATTTTCTCACAAGTTTCAAACTTTTTTCGTTTGGAAGAGTCCAAAAAAAGGGAAGGAATAACTAAGCAAGAAAAACATGAAGCTTAGTTTTTGTGAAAAAATAGCAATCAAAGACACTTTCCTGGATCGTAAGATAACTGTAAGTACGGGTTTGAGAACTATTGATAGCTAAATTTTCACCGATTTGGAAAATCAGGGGAAAACAATGCAACAGCTCTTTTGCCTGCGGTGTATTTTTCAAGTTTGAAAACTTCATATCTTTGGGTCTGATAATCATTGCAAACTTTTTTCTACATCTTGATTCTTTACTAATTGTTTTAAGTATGAAAATCACTCAATTTTTTTTCTAAATTGTTAGTTACATCTCTTCGGCTCACAACTTCAGATGCAAATTGATTTTTTGAGTATTGAGAGTCAACACGGCCTCTTTTTTTGTCACTGTAGCTACTTCAAGTTGCGGAACAAGTTCCAAGTTTCGTGTGTGCAGAAACATTTTTTAAAAACTTCTATTTACGCGTGACAAACAATAGCATAAATTTCCCTCTGAAATGCATAAAATCAGTTGGTTCTCTTCAATATTTATTTTCCAGCGGTACTCCCAGCTTCAGCTTGAAACTGAGAAAAATACTGAAATACGGCAGAAGAGGTCTTAAGGATGGGGAATATCGCCTTAGAGTGGTGGTATCAGGAATCTTCTATTTTCTCTTCCCAGAAATGTCAAAATTGTTCTACTCCATTAAATATGATTTTTATGGATTAAACTTAATCAAAGTAATTCAGGGATAAAATTTGCTTGATTGTTCCTTCCCTTACCTGGGCTGAGAACTGGATACTTCACTGTGATCCGCCTTAAGTGTGGGGCACTGAGATAGGTATTATGTCCATATTTATGTCTTCTCTTTATAATTTTCGTTTGGTGATTTGTGTGCAATTGATAACATTGGAATCATCCATTTTATGAATTAAATTCATGTCTGTTGCTTTTTCTAAATTTTGTACAGTTATGAAATTGCTTAGTTGCCTTTTTCGTTTGATGGATTTTCCCTCTCTTTTTTACCTTGGACTTTTTATACCTATCTTGATATGTATTAAAACTGTTGATGTTTTTTATCTCTTTAAGTGCTTAAATAATCCAATGTTTGTAAGTGTTGTTGTTTGAATTCATTCATTTTAATGTTATCTAGGCGCCATCGAAGCATGTAGGTTATGTTGATTATTTTTATAGACATATTGTTAAATTGGTTAACATGGAATCCTCAAATTGTACTTATTTTGGCTTTTTGACCGGTTTTAATTTTTTTTAAAAATTTTTTAGTGCAAAAACTTCCTTTTTTCCATCAATAAATTAAGGTTATTTAAAACTCTGAAATTTGAGTTCTGATCATTTCCTCTTTTGGTTCGCCCAGTTACCCTGATTTTCACAGAAGATACACTGAATACATATCTGAAAATCTCCGCCTCTGTGTTAATTTTTTAAAGGAGAGCAAATCGACATCATTCCTTGAAGTTTATGCAGATTTTTCTGCGCATGGAGAAGAAAAATCATGGCAATTTTGAAGAATTGCCGTTGAGTAGTTTTCCGTTTAAAAAATAAAGTATGACAGGAAGTCTGCAACGTCACAAACCGAGTTATGTGATTGCCGACTTACACCGTCGATATGTACTTGGTTGGTTAAAATATTTAATTTACATTTTATTTATTTTTCTTTTCTTCCAATACCAAATCGCACAGTCGAATGAATAAAGATGGTAAAGATATTTTCTCTTTTAAAAAATCTCATGAGAGTAAGGTACTCTCTTAATGTACAACAAGAGTCAACGGAATGAAAAACAAGAGCATGAAGAAGATTATAAAAAGGAAAATGAGATAGGTACCTATTAATAAGTAACAGTACAAGTTCAAATATCAAAAGGTTCCTGCTTATAGCTGATAAAGAATTAAAATACAAAAAAATCTGTAATAAACATTAAGGAATGGCTTAAGTGGTTGAAATTGTGATATTGCCAAACTGCAAAAGTATGTCATGGAAAAGTCATGTGCCAAAATTCTATCTCCTGATAGGTTGCAAGGAATATTACTGAACTACATGACGAAAGAGGGAAAATTACACTCACTTCAGAATGAGATTATTTTGAACTTGAAATGCGTATTTTGTTCCTGACAGGCTTAAGTGAACATACTTAGCCTGTCATCGGATTCCCAGTATTTTATACAGTAACATTTTCTACGGATTTTCATGATGTTGTGCAGTGTCCTTTACAGTATGTTCCATTTGTTCCAAAACTTTGAAATCACAAGTTGAAAAACGCTGCGCGCGTTTGAATAATCGCGCTGAACAATGCGGTCGGCGCGGGGCGCATGTAAGCGCCTGCAAGACTGCATGAATACTTCATGCATTGCGCGTACCTACTCCACGGTGCGGTTAGTGCCTGCAAGACCGCATGGATACTTCACGCATTGCGCGTACGCCAATGTGCGCCATGCGCGCCTCCATCGTCGCGTTACCCCATTTTCCGTCTTGTGTAGTTCACATTTCCAATGTGTAAACAACGTGAAATAGCTGAACTGTTTGCTCAACGTTCAGTTTGCGTTCGACTCAAGTTTTTCATATGAACAGGGATTTTGAATCGCATCGGAAAACGTAGAATCTTGGTAAGTTTTACTTTCAATAATTTCCGTTGTATAAATAGACCGCGTTTAGCAGAAAGGAACCGAGCCACATCAGATATTGTAGAATTTAACTGGGCAATTTAATTTTTTACAAGAGAACGTTTGTGCAGATTCTTTTGAAAATTTTAAGGAATTTGCTTCGTACCATGCAGAAGATTTACTGAAATTTGCAAAAAAAATCCGCACAACCATTTTCATGTAAGAAATTAAATTGCCCAGTTAAATTTGCGATCGATAGCTGATGTGGCTTGGTTCATTCCTGGTTAACGTGATCCATTAGTTCCTGTAAATTTTCAGTCTTGTCAAAATTATTTATATCATATGGTGTGATCACTTCTGTGTTACTCGTGAGCAATTTTAAGTTTGGTTTAAAAATCAGGATCCCTGTAATCTATATGGACTTTTTTGTGTAGGTACCTTTGTTGGTACCTGTATAACAAGGCATTCAACAGCGTTCATTACAACAAGGATCTTGTTCAATAATCGTTGTTTGAATTTACAGGGAGCACAAATAAGGCGACTGAAATATTTCCTTTCAACCCTCACATTTATCTCGCTCCGCAAACTTTTGGCCGAACCGGTAAACAATGTTTCGAGGTCTATTTGCAGTTAGCATTTACGCAGAGTGCGTCAACTGAGATGAATTTCTGGCGAAGATCAGCCGGAATCTCGAGGAGGGATCGCGTAAGGAAGGAAAGAGTCCGTGAGATCATGAACGCCGAGCAGAACATCGTGCATGAAATTATGACCAAACAGCTTGTCTTGTATGGTCATGTTCAACGAATGGCGTATGATAGGTTTCCTAAGAAGGTACTAGTTTGGGTTCCTCCTGGGAGGAGACGCAGGGGACGTCCTGCAAAATCGTGGATAGGTGGCATTCAAGATGAAATCACAAGATGCCATTTACCAGATAACCTCTGGATCGATAGGCAAGCATGGCGATTAGGTATCGCAGAGCTCCCGGGTGCGCTGTAAAGCGACTCGAATGTATGTATTACCTTATTTTGCCGCACAAGCAACAAATTCGCCGGGGAGCACAAATTATCTATTCAAGAAATACAACTTTTCTCGCTCTACAAATTTTGATAGGCGGATCAAAATGCACAAACCTATCGGTAGATTTTGTTCATTTGACCCTTAGATGCCTAGGGTCAAATTGACTCGCGGCTTGCTAAAAACACGTGCCCCGCGTGTTGTATGAGACCGGTACATACGAGCTTTAGAAATGGGTCTTTAAATACATCTTAAAAAAGAATCAGACATCAAATTGAAAAAAAAGAGAAAAAAATCGAGTGACAGGGAATTTTTTTTGACGTCGGCCCCTAGAAATCCCAAGCCAAGTCAAATTGACCCGACTATTCTGCCGTGCTAAGGAAGAACGCCGTATTTACTCTCAGGCGTTGCCAAATTTCCTTTGGTGAATCACGAATTCTCGGGAACATTAGTAAATATTTCTCCTCCAATGTTTCGTGTATTTTTGCTCGCAATTTCACCTAAAGTTTCTGAAAAGTTCAAGGTAAAATTTGCACAGCTTTCCTCAAAAATAAACATTTTATCGAAGGAAATCTGGCAACTCTCGAATGTTCATACGGCGTTTTTCCTTAACACGGCAGTATTCCTTCTGGGGTAGTTAAAAGGTCGACAAATGAGCTTTAGATATAGGTCCATAAATACACCTTAAAAAGAATTGGACATCAAATCGAAAAAATAAAAGGAAAAAATCGAGTGTCAACACAGCTAAAGATAATAGAGAGTTTATCCTCCTTTTATTACCTTTCTTCCGAATCTAGAAGACACCTCATTGGCAGCATAGAGCGGAACATTGCGAGTTCCCAGCCTCTCGTCTACGCGCCTTCAATTTTGCAGATGCAACACGGACATCCATCAAGCACGAATAGTTGTATCTCTGCGCCGGAATCAACGCGCATCCTATCCCCTACTTTATTCCATGTTTTGATGGTTTCGTTTGTCTTATTTGTGGGTGATCCTTCAAAGGCTAGGTGAGCAACTCAGCCAATGATTGGAGAGACTTAATCGGACCTCATTTTTTCATTTTTCTGCCGAGTAAGAGTGACATGCACTTCAGCAGCGTAGAGTGGAGAATTGCAACTATTGCGAGTTCACGCCTCGCGCCATCGCGCCTTCAATTTTGCTTATGCAACACGGACATCCATCAAGCACGAATAGTCGTATCTCTGCGCCGTCATCAACACGCGTTGAGGCGTCTCTTATTTTTGAATCCTGAGGAAATCGAAGGTTAAGTTTGCTCAAAATATGCTATAATGTGTTCAAATCAATAATCATTTTGCAAAAAAAAAAAGAAAAAAAAATCAGTGGTTTTTAAAGCGCCCCCAAAGAGGTGCACAAAAGTTGTTATTTTGGCGGGAAATGTGCGATGTCGTGTCAGAGAATTTTTTCAGGTGTAAATGGCTGTTTTTTCACTTTAAAGCGTAATTTATTTATTGCTTACAATGTGCTTTTGCACGAAAGTATAAATGATCAACCCTCTCAAACACACAGGTTTAAAAAAAAAGAAGAAAAAAACGGCGGAAAAAATATATATAGGAGTGAGATACAGGCTAATGCAAGGATTCCGTATAACGATTGCTGAACAAGATCCTTGTCGTAAAGAACGCTGTTGATTGCCTTGTTAAACACCATTGCAAAGTGTCTCGGACCGGTGTCCTTACGATCGGAAGCGCGTTTTATTCTTATTTTTATCGGATGTTTAATCACAAGAAAACTCTTCCGTCGATTCTCAGCTCTTCAGTAATTCCACGGCATTGTTGCACTTGATGTGTACGTTTATGAGTGTGACATATTTTCTCGGTACTTGCAACGGCTTTCCAGGTCGTGTGAGAGCTTGTAGACCTTTCTACACGATTCGCTTTCTTTTATTGGTTCAGTGGTTCAGTAGTTTTCCGTCATCTTTATTCTGGAGTGACCTTTTCTCGAAAATCCTATCGCATGCAGATCTGAGGTGCCTCTCACTCTTATTGGCGAACACGCAGGAGAAAAAAATGACAAAAAAAAATGATAATGCCATAATTTAAATATTTATAGATCATCGAGCCATCAAATTATGATAATACGACTGGAGTGGAGCATTGTTCGCGATTAAATCTTCACCGCAAAAAAGTGACAGTTTTAAGCGGAAGCTGTGATGCTCATGGACCAAATTCGCACTCCTTCCAGTTCCAGTATCTTCAATTGTCTCCTGATCCCTCTCATACAAAAACATTTTTTTTTTTTATTTTTCTTTAACTATACCTGATTTGAAAATCTATGGTAAATCGGTCATTATTTGTGTGTGTGTTCAAGTGAGTGATTTTGTTTAATGCGCTTGTAAGATGGCTTTTTTCTTGAAATTAATTTTGTCACCCCCAGTGCTTCTTTTCTTTGTTTTGTGCTTTGTGATTTATTACCTCGTATACGTGCGTCAATTGCAGCGATGGAAACTTTCAAATATCCCGGTGACCCGGCCATTTTTCCTACTGGGCCATAGGCACATGTTTAAAATATTCTCGAATTCGGCAGTGGTTCCTTTAGACTACATCTACCGCGAAAACCCGGATGTGCCCCTAGTGGCATTCTTCCTCACAGTTTCGCCAGTGATTTTGCTCAAAGACCCGTCGTTAATTAGAAAAGTTTACGGCAAAAGTTTCGATAAGATGTTCGCGAACGGGTTCTTCCCGCCGGAGAAGGAAGTGGCGTATCAAAGCATCGTGCCCATCTCATCAGACCGGGATCTGTGGAAAGTCGGGCGAAACTCCTTGGCTGCCTCGTTTTCGACCGCCAAACTGGAGAGCTCGGAATTCGGGAAGTTCAAAAAACAAGTCGACAGGTTGTGGCATCATACGGCCAAGTCGGTCCAGCTCGGAAAGCCAGTGAACGGTAAAGAAGCAGCCCATAATTTCATCGTTGACAGTGTCAATTTGCACACTTTCGGGGTGGACGAAAATTCTTGGGAGGAAAAAGGTTCATTGTATCAGCTCGTTGACAGTGTGTTCGGGTTGACGTACCAAAGACTCGCCAGTTTTTTTGTTTTGACTCTTTTCCCATTTTTACAGGCATTTGACCCTTTGAGGTTTATGCGTCACGATCATATCGATTCAGTTACGAAGTTCGTAACGGAAAAGGTTCAGGAACGGGACCAGCTCGAAATCAGGAACGATGATTATATCGACCGTCTTATGTCTCTTCGTGGCAAAACCGGCTCAGAGGAGGCTGCTCTGACGAATTTAGATACTAATGAAAATCCTGCAGGTAAGTTTAGTATCTTGCAAGTTTTTCCTCTGTCTTTATGGTGGTACTTAGTCGTAAACGTTTGGTAGATTTGTTTTTAAATGTATACAATTTGAGGGTTTTTTTACCCTGATAAAAATTGGCGACAAGAACTGCGTTTCAAAACACCATAGGAATTCTTATAGCCGGCTAATGCTAAAGAAGGCCACAGAAAGTCATATAGCTGGCTGTAGAATGCGGAGAAAATCATACGGCCGGGCTATACGAAGCGATAAAAAATTATGCTGACGGGCTATAGTTCCTATAGCCGGGCTTTACACTTTATCGCCTGGCTGTTGCTTTTTTTCCATTGATTATAAAAGGCTATAGGAAATTGTGTAGAAATTCGTTTGCTTTGGAAATCATTAAGTTTGATACGGAACCACCTTAATATTTACAAAACACACGTTATATTTTCCTTTAATACATATATTTTTTCATCAATTAAAACGAGAATAATCCATACAGGATGTGCAAACATTCCAAAATCATGAGTTGCATAACGCTGACTCCGCCAGATTAAATAATAGAGCCTAACACAAAGCGGAGCGGCGACGCACTGGCGCCTACAAACCTAACAGGGATACTTCACGCATTACGCAACGCGTGAAGTATCCCTGTTAGGTTTGTAGGCGCCAATGCGCGTTTCGCGCTGGCTGCCCGCCTGCCGCACCGCAGCGTGCCACTGCGCTTGAAGCAACTATTTCACACTAGAAGTATTGCACAGTATCATACGAAACTGAAGGCGCTCTAATATATTAGGAATGGCAGGCATCCATCAAAAGTACGGAGCTTTCCTCGCAAAATAAATCAAGATACTACGGCCCAAAAAGAGAGCAGTGGTCCAAAAACTCACTAACAAGGGGAGCTTCCCAAGTGTAACCGGAATTTCGAGTTGAAATTTTGCATGAAGATACTAGAGATGATTTTAGGGATGCCGTGTTTTTTCGTTTTTTCGAATGGGGTCGGGAAAGCCCTCAAAAAAGGGGCTAAAGATGCGGAAAAAACGCGTGCGCTAGCGGCACAAGGTAGACGTAGGTGATAGAGGCTCTCCATCCTTATCATTACCGCATGGCCAAACGGTAGCGCGCTCGCCTCGCAGGCGGAAGGTACTGGGATGGGATCCTGGTTACAGCTCGTAATTTTATTTTACTTTATGCTTGTTTATTTTTCACTTACTTTATTCTGCACCATTCGCTCCGCAAACCGACTTACGAGGTAGAGCACGTAGTGATTGAAGATTTTTTACATGTGCTGATAAAAACTCGAAGTTTCTCTTGGATTGAAACGTTATATATAATTCAATAAACAATAAACATTCTAAAACTCACCAAATTTCGTTGCCAAGCTGAATTTCCGGAGTATCAGTCAGATACAGATACAGATTCGACTGATACTCCGGAAATTCAGCTTGGCAACGAAATTTGGTGAGTTTTAGAATGTTTATTGTTTATTGAATTATATATAACGTTTCAATCCAAGAGAAACTTCGAGTTTTTATCAGGATATGTAAAAAATCTTCAGTCACTACGTGCTCTACCTCGTAAGTCAGTTTGCGGAGCGAATGGTGCAAAATAAAGTAAGTGAAAAATAAACAAGCATAAAGTAAAATAAAATTACGAGCTGTAACCAGGATCCCATCCCAGTACCTTCCGCCTGCGAGGCGAGCGCGCTACCGTTTGGCCATGCGGTACTGATAAGGATGGAGAGCCTCTATCACCTACGTCTACCTTGTGCCGCTAGCGCACGCGTTTTTTCCGCATCTTTAGCCCCTTTTTTGAGGGCTTTCCCGACCCCATTCGAAAAAACGAAAAAACACGGCATCCCTAAAATCATCTCTAGTATCTTCATGCAAAATTTCAACTCGAAATTCCGGTTACACTTGGGAAGCTCCCCTTGTAAGTCCTAGCATCCGTAATTAGTGACGTTGAGCATACACTTTATCGCCTGGCTGTGAGTTGCTTAATCGCCATCGGCTATAAAAGGCTATAAGAAATTGTGTAGCCGGCTATAGAAGCTATTGGAAACCTTACAGCCGGCCGTAGGTCTATGGTATTTTGGAACACAGATTCTACTGCCAATTTTTACCAGGGAAGGATGAAGGAGTTAACTCCTTCACCACTGCTTTAACGATTAAGTTTGTGATTACGCGAGGAAATCGCTTCTGAGGTTTAAGGATGGCATGAGTGCTTAAAGCATCATGCACCTTAAATTTGATATTGAAGGAAAGTTTAGGTTCCATTTTACGCGATTATTACAATCAAAATCGGTTCATTTAAAATAATGATCAAGATCTTAATTTATGAGAGAACTGGGTGCATCATAAAAATGACAACCCAAATAGAGGCAAGTCATAGGAATAAAATTAACAAAACTCTCTTTTTCCTTCGTAATCGATGAGGATGGATAGTAAAGGTCTAAAGTAAAATGTAGGTACATACAGTAAAACCCCAGCTATCTACGGTGACTTGGACCGGACTTATTGCGGATATAATCTGAGATATTTAGATAAGGAGCCTAACTCTTTATCTAAATTGCGCTCATTAACTTTTTTTTTGATAAACTTATCGACTTGATCTGTACGGACTTGCAAGGAGCCTCAGCTCAGCGAGAACGGGGACTCTGGTCGAGAGCCTCGGCTCGACCACAACTCTCTCTCTTGTTGTCTGGACTCTGGACACTTACGATTATTGGAACATGGAACCCCGGACATCTTTGGTGAATCGTCGAAAGACCTTTTTCTTTCTTTCTGATATTTTGTCATTTTAGACGATTTCAATATTTTTTCAAAATTCGTTAATTGCACCTTTTTTCAAAATTTTCTTAAAATTTTCTATTTAAATAATTTGTAAAACGCCAATCTTCTTGTATTTTTTTTTAACTTGAAATAATCCCGATCGTAAAAACCGTAAAAAGCATGAATGTTTGAATTTTTAAATTTTTATTTTTAATCAGTTTTCTGATTCTGCTCTCCCGCTGCTTTTCAGCAGATATAATTGTCCAAATACTTGGATTTCCACTTTAAGGGTGAATTTCAGGGTATTTCGTCAATTATATCTTACAACCGCTCCTCCAGTGATAATACTTGATTCCATGTAAGAGTATAAGTCGTAAAGTTATAAAATACGCCTTATATGGAATCGGGTTTATCTCTGAAGGAAGGATGACCATCCCAATGAGACTTATTTCTCCATTGTAAATGGTGGTCATCACAAATCTGAACTTATAAGAACCGTGGACCTAAGAAGTACCAAGCAAGTCGTTTTTTTTTGCATGAAGTACAGTGGTGTGTGCAATTATCTCAGCAAGACTACGATTAATTTTACAATTTTGGATGCAATCATTTCATGAACATTGTTTTCATTCATTGAGTTTTGAGTTGTTTTTACGCACCTTAGCTATCATGTTTATTTCCTCAAACTGATAAAAAAAAAATGAAAACGTACCTAGCTACTTCATTCAATGTGGAATTTCGAATGTTAGAATTAAGGGGCTTAGAGACAAGGCGCATGAGTACAGCTTTTGAAAAATTTGAGATTTTAATAATTCCAACTATAACTAAGAAAACGACAGCTAAGATAAATTCTGTTAAAAATTCAGCCCCGAATCCCAGTTTTTAGGCATCGATAAGTGAGTTATAGAGCTTTCTTTCAGCTATAAAGGCTCCTCGCAATTTTGAAACCTTAAACACCTCCTCCTCGAAATGGCAAAAACTTCACTTATGTTCCTTTTTCCCAAGTCCCTCTATTCATCGTTTCTCTCACGAACGAACGTAACTGCAATCCAATGTTGCCAGATATCTCGTCGGAAATTGCATGCTTACCAAGGTAATCTCGTATATTTTTGACTGAAAAATTCAATGATTTTTCCTCCGATCTCATGCATAAATCAGAAAAATTTTGAACAAAAATTTCACAAGTACTTTCTTGTAAAAAAATAATTTTTTGTGTCAAGTTGGCAACCTTGGAATGGAGTTACCTTTCTTCGTCCGAGGAACGACGAATTATTGTGAACGTTCGACCTAAGTTGACAAGTATAGCTAAACTGATTTTGATTCATCTTTTAGGGCTTGGTGTCAAAGAAATGGTGGGTCACACCTTGACATGGCTGCTAGCTGGTACAGATACAAGCTCTCAGCTCTGTCTTTTTGCAACTCATTTATTATCGCTGCATCCCGAGTACCAGGACCGGATCAGGGCCGAGGTTAATGGTGTTATGCGGAAGCTCAACACGTCAGAGATTACATTTCAGGTCGTGCACCAACTTCAGCTCACGGAATATTGCCTCTTAGGTAGGTTGTTGGCATGGCCCATCAAGTTTGCTGCATAGATCTAACTTGAACGTCTTGAAAGTCGGGGAGTGCAATGCATGTTCTGATTGAAACTGAATGCGAGATTTTTTTACTTTCTCGCTCCCCTCGCGGGTAAAGGAAGTATTGTCATCGTTCAATAAAAAAAAGAAGAGAGAAAGTTGAAATTTCATCAGTTCTAGGCGTTTTAAGGTACCTGGAGTCAAAATAACCTTACTTGATTTTTTTTTTTTTTTTTTTTTTTTTTTTTTTTTTTTTTTTTTTTTTAGCAAAAGCGCGTTAAAATCTGGAGAAATCAACATGGAGAACTGCAGTATAACAATCGGGAATAACTAGTGCATTTTTTAAATACAGGTGGTTTGTCATGGCTTTGGAGATAATCGATGGAGGTATGATTGTTGCTCGCGAGGGGTGCAGGGTGGGGGGGATTCAGAGATAATTCTGTAGTGTCATTTTGATTCATGCGCAGTCGATATATCAAGGTTGATACGACTACCTATTGTGGCTGCGTTTATCGCCATCATTTTGTCTGCATTTTTATTTCAAATTATAGTTTTGTAAAAATAAACATGGGATTACACTTTTGCGGGGTCCGTTGTGGTGTCAGATAATCGCACCCAGAGATGCTTTTGGTGCCAACTTCTTCAGCGCGTTCTTCACCGCGTTTTGACTCGTTACTTTGAGTATCGCACAGTAGTACAATAGATGAAGTACACATTTTACTTTTACCATTGATACACTCGAATAATTGCAGTTAAATTTTATTATACTAACATCGTCGATAAAGATCGATCTAAAACTTCAATAAATCCAAATCTTGTTTTTTTTTGAGCAATTGAACTTTCAACGCAGTCTTTGTTATCAAAATCAATCTATATATATTTGCACACTAATTGGTAATAAGTGCCATTTATTTAATATTGAATCGAACATATTCTTTTGGTTACATATTATCTCATGGTTTATACTTTTATTCTTTTATACAGAAACGTCACGTTTGTACCCGATTTTACCGGCTTTGATGAGATGTTGTTCAGAGGACTTTCAAATTCCTGGCACAAAGTATGTTCTCCGCAAAGGAGACAGGGTATTCATCCTGCCATATTCAATGCACAGAGACCCGCGCTATTTCAAAGAGCCTGATAGATTCTATCCGGAACGTTTTAGTCCTGAAAATAGACACCTCGCCTGTCTTGATATGTACGTTTCTTTTGGCACTGGGCCTCGGAAATGTCCAGGTAAAAATCCTTCAATCCTCATTCTATTTATCTAGGGTCCGTATTTTACATTATAAACCATCAATATGAATGCAAGCCTCTTGAAAATACATTAGACTGCTGGCATTGGCATCAAGTTGAAAAACGCTGACTCCGCGAGGTAAACTAATCACGCCAAACACAGTGCGGCACGGAACGCATATTAGCGCCTACAAGACTGCGTGAATACTTCACGCATTGCGCGTTCACTACGGTGCACGATTTGGACCGCGTTTTGCAGAAAGAAACCGAGCCATAACAGCTACATATTGCCTTTAACTGAGCAATTTAATTTTTCACAAGAGAACGTTTTTGCGGATTCTTTAGAAAATTTTAAGGAATTTGCGTCGTACTGTACAGGAAATTCACTAAAATGTTTACAAAAATCCGCACAACCGTTTTCATGTAAAAAATTAAATTGCCTAGTTAAATGGCAATAGCTGATGTGGTTTGGTTCTTTTCTGCAGCTTAACGCGGTTCAAGGAAAGCCTCAATAGCCATAAGACCCCCCCCCAAAAAAAAAAAAAAAAAAAAAAAAAAAAATATTAAACGGGGATGGTAGAATAATGATCGTGGCAAAATTCTTTCTAATGCCTTTTCCACGACGCCAAGATGCATATACCGAAATATTTTATGCTGCAACTCTCTTAACCTCTCGTATAGTTGTTTATCTCTCCTGAAAAATATAATGGGCCTGTTGCATGCAAGAGATACAGCCGTGCGAATAGACTTTTAAGAGGTTAAATTACATGAAAATTACGATGGTTACATTAAAAAAGTCTGAAATACACTCCTTACTGCGCAATTTGCGTTGTTAGGAGCGCGCTTTTTCAAATTTCCCGCGTCGGGGGGCAGTTTTCTTACGGAAACAATTAACGGCAACTCGCGACTATTTCCGGTCAACTAAAACTGACAACATAACCTAAAAATCGGAGCTCGTGATATCGTGAAATGAAATGTAGAAGGATTGCGTTGGATATTTAAAAGTTGATCGATTTGGTGACCGCATAAAGCGTATATGGACCACTATAAGAGATCACGTTGGGTTTGTGAACAAACTGAAGGAAAAAATAACAACAACAACAACGACTCGGCATCTTCAGGAAATCACCGAGCCCGCCGTTTTCTCGTTTCCGGTGATTAGAAAACTGTCCCCAGACGCGGGAAATTTGAAAAAGCGCGTTCCTAACAACGCAAATTGCGCAGTAAGGAGTGTATTTCAGACTTTTTTAATGTGACCATCGTAATTTTCGTGTCATTCAACTTCTATAAGGTCTATTCGCGCGGCTGTATCTCTTGCATGCAACAGGCCCATTGCATGCCCTTGAAATATATATGCTACGTGCTTTTTTTCCTAACAGCCATTAATGTAGTGTTCGATACATTTTTCCTCCTGCGAGCGGAAAAAAATAATTCATCCCACCTATTCATGCATTTTTCCTTGTTGTTGCACGGAACAGGTTACAAGATCGGCGTATCATTAGCAGCTCTATTCATCGCATCACTTCTGCACAAATACCAAATTAGACCACGATCACACTTGAAGCAGATGGACGCTACAGATTTTGATCCTCGAGGTTTCACTGCTCAACATAGTGGACAGTTTTTAGTCGATCTAGTGCCAATTGAATCTCCTGCTTAAAAGTGACAGTTGAGAACACTTCACTAGATGGTAGCAGTTTCGTTCATTTTGACAGAGAAAAAAAGATGGTGAAGCGCGAGGCGGAGGCGTGCACACTTAGTGCATTAATGTCTAAGTGGACTTGTCTGCCCCCCTTCCCATAAGCTTGGAAGTATTCATTTCTTGCAAAAGATTCAATTCAATTTAAATGCACTGACATGGATCGAGGACAGATTATTTATTTTCGTAAAGAGTCTCAGATAGTTCACAACGACATTTTTCTTTTTTCAATGATAGTTCATCACTTCAGTCCCTAAAATAAGACACACAAGTTAAGCACTGTAAAACTTTTTCTTTTCTTACAAATTGTTTACATGGGTCTGAATAGAAAAAACATGTAAAAACGCGAAGATCTAGGTACGTCGTAAGTTTAAAATCTGCCAAGACATTTTTCCCAACTTTTCAGGGCTTCCAGAGCCTCTTTTGCAGCTTGACCAATGCTTCCTTCGTGTGTGCTCAACGGTTCATTTTGCAGACATTTGCAAGAGGATACAAGTAGAGATTTGACCTTTTTCAACTGATTTCTCATCGCATCTTTAGACATGTTTGAACTTTGGAAATCCCTGGTCGCCAGCACCATCAGCGGAGCGTGCAGCTCGTACATCACGGTACCTAAAAATTATAAAATAATTTATTACTTTGAATTTGAGAGTTTCCCTCGATGTTAAAGATTAGAGTCAAAAAATGGAGAGAATATACTTGTATATCTTGTCAACACAAGAAGATTGTGGTTGTGAATCAAAGTCTCAAAAAGAGGTAATAAATTACATGTGAAATAGTGATCTTGGAATAGTGATCTATTTGTGGAACTGTTTATCAAATAACGATTGGAAGGTGCTCAAACACGTGAAGAGATTGTGTGCGCAGTGCGGGATAAGGGAAGTGAGAGCGCCCTCTTTTTATTGGTATGCAACCCGCATGGTTATTAATCACGAATAGTTGCATCAAAACCATGTAATTGATGGCTGAAGTCGGAAAATGCGCATTTCCGATGCAACGTCTCAAAATCTTTGATCGTTTAACGTATTGTATTATTTCTGAACAAAAAACTAACCAGAACTTTTGCTTGAGACTCTCAGTGAATATTTCTGAAATAGTAAGAAAAATTTGAAGAAAAAGGAATTCGGTGGCTAAAGTTTACAAATTTGCATCATTAATGCAACGCTTGAAAATCTTCGATTTTCTTAAATACTGTGAAGTAAATTCAACCTTTATGTATGTATTTGTAAAATTTCCTATTTATATTGTGTATTAAAAGAGAAAACTAAAAATACAAAATACAAAAGTAATATATTGCAGTTTCTGAAATGTCTAAGATAAGTCCCTCCTTACCTAAATATTTGTCAAAATCACAGAATTTCCTTTTGTATTTTATATCTTTAGCAGAGAAACCATTGTAATTCCTTGTAAGAGTAAATTTCCAAAATTAAGCTGTTGAATTTCCTCCAAGTCTCACGAAAATAGAATTTTTCATGATGCTGCGTTAAAGCTGTTCTTCAACCTCCCTTAATTTTATGGAAACCGAATAAAATCTCCCTAGGCAAAGGAGCTGTGCATAGAACGACCATAAATACGGCTAATGGCTTACTACACACCCCCCCATTCAAAACTTTGATGGTGATATAAAATAAAGAAACTCTTATACAAAATTAGACCAGTAAATAATGAGAACGCACCTCTTAGAACCGAAAGTCCTGGACTAACGATATCCGCTACTTGCAATACTTCTTCGCAAAGTGATATCTTCCTGCGCAGTTGCTCCGTCGATAGCTCATGTATCATAAAATCCTCAATCTTCCCGTAAAGTTGACAGAGTGAGTATTTAGCTCCGATCATCAGATAATGGCTGGAGCTCAAAAAATGTTCGTACTTCTTCAAAAACTCCTCGTAGCCTTGTATATCACAGCCATTGATTGATTCGACTTCCTCATATAACCTAAATTATTATACAAACATTTGAAAATAAAAATGTCTGTCGAATTTTCATTTTCATTTTAATTTACAGTGTTTAGTTTGAAAAAAAATGAAGGCTCCGAAATTTACACGCCTCATTTTAATTTCGAAGTCATCGATTTGACGGTATCAACCAGATTCAGCCTAATTACGTCAAATGTTGCCTAAATTCCCCTAATACTTTATTTATTTTTTTTTACTGAAAAAAAAAAACAAATTTTTGACATGGCATTTTGAAAGTTTATCATGTATGATGAAGGGGATACGCATAAAGAGCTTCAAGGCTTACGAGTATGTTGTTCAGCTTTTTATAAATAAATTAAACACGAAAGAAGACTAACAATAAGCTTGTAATTCAGATTGGCTAATTTTGACTCAATCATTATTCTGAACAGCAGGGCCGGATTAAGGGGGTGGCCACATGGGCCGTGGCCCATGGCGGCAAATTTTGCAATTTTTTTGAATGTAGGTATAAAAAAAATCAGGTTCTGAAAAAAAAATTATCAATGAGAAAAGGGGACAAAATTTCTCTTTTCTGAGAGTATATAGTAATTTCTAATTTTGTCGTTTTTCGGTGATAGAAGAGACAGCATCTTTAATTAGTCGAGTTAAGAGAGGAACTAAAAACGCAAATTGGCCAGGAGCTTAGCGCAGAGAGGAATGATGGCGAGGACTTGAGATGAAAAGGACAAGCCCTCGGCGCGGCGGTCGGTATGTAACATATATTAGCGCCTACAAGACTGCATGAATACTTCACCCATTGCGCCAAACACAGTGCGATCAGCCCGGCGTAGCGGCGGAAGTTAAAATTATTTTACCACATTTATGTTTGTTCTTTCATCATTTTTTTGTTCATATCTTATAAATGGAGAAGCAAAGCTCCGTGAAATTTTGCTAGTAGTATTGACAGGGCTCTCGCAAAAAATGTATTCAACACGAGTAGGTAAACGCGTCTTATGCACCCCTCCCCCTCTAGCACGTTCACTTGATGGTTTTTATTGATGTTCCAAAACGAATGAGAAGGGGGCGGCAAGTAGGTAAATCCGGCCCTGCTGAACAGGAGAAAGTTGAACGCAAATAGACTCATCTACGTACCTATCCATCAGTATTTTCATTTTCTGTCCCGATTTGGAGTAAGCATCACAGCTTTGGTTGAAGCACTTCCAATCTGCCTCAAGGTTGGTTGGATTCGTGGAAAGTAATGTGCTCTTCCTGCATATGGGGCATATTAAGGTACTCAAGTTTGATCCACATTCCAGTGGGTCTTTGCATCGGTTGCAAATGCAATGGAAAAATTTCGACTCTCTCAAGTGGTCTTGTCTCCTCATTGTACCCTGAAAATGCACCAATGTATAATAATTCCAAAAACAGTGATTAGGCACTCCAAAACAAAGTAAATGTAATGTACAAACTTCGAATGAAATGCAGAGTGCGGATAGAGGTACAGTACATCGACGGTGTAGGTCGGCAATCACATAACACGGTTTGCGACGTCGCAGACTTCCTGTCATACTTTATTTTTTCAACGGAAAACTACTCGACGGCAATTCTGTAAAACTGCCGTGATTTTTCTTCTCTGTGCGAGGAAAATGGAGATGTTGTATGTGTGAGGGATTTGCGTTTTGACTATTGCTTCTTATGTAAAAGTTCGAAACACGATGGTGTCACTGATTTCCTCTGAAATCAACTCCCAAGCTCAAAAGACGCTCTCAAAGTTGAGGCCAAAATGGAGGGGATATCCCGCACGCTATCCTGAGAGTCCACCTCTACATCAAGACAAACTCTCCATGCAAGGATAGAGAGCAAATACATTAGCAGGGTCGCCGTGTTTCCAGTTTTAGAGCCCCAAAATAAAGTGGCAGCCCTGTCAATGTATTTGCTCCTTATCTTTGCATGGGGGGTTTTTCTTGAGGTAGAGGTGGACTCGCAGGATAGGGTGGGATATCCCTTTCAATACGCCCTCAACTTTGAAAGCTTTTTTTGAGCTTGGGAGATGATTTCAGGGAAAACCAGCGGCACTATCGTGTTTCTCGCGAACTTTTACATGAAAACCAATAGTCAAATCGCAAATTCCTCACACATGCAACATCTGCATTCTGCAAAAACTCCAAGGAATGATGTCAATTTGTTCTCCTTTAAAAAAATAACATACAGGCGGAGATTTTCAGATACTGCAAACGAGATATGCGATTGCGGACTTCCGCCGTCGATATACGTTTTTAGATGGTAAGAATATGGGCGCAATTTTGGGTTCCCGTTTGTGTTTCTTGACACAATAAAATTTCGAAATTCTAACGGTTAATACGCAAGTTTTGGAATTGTGTTCTGGCAGTGCAGTCAGTTTTCACGTTCCAGGCACTTCCCAATCAGTCATTTAATTTTGCTCTATGAAGGGATATTATTAAAACTCGCTAATAGCGGTCTAAATCAAATTCGCAATGGGGACTAATCACCCTTAAGGGCACAGCGCAGCGGGCGGGAGCCTCCTAGTTGGTCGCAAAGGCTCTGATTATTGAATTAGCTAATCAGTGATATATCTCGTGAAATTTTACTGATTTTTGGATAATTATGTTAAATTGCAATATGTGGTTATCCATGGACACCTCACCTGCAAAACATAAGCATAACTAGTCTGTAGGATCTCTCCAGAGCGCACAGGAATTGTTGTCCGCATTTCGAACAGAAACTGATCATTGTTATAGTGGGACGTATTCGGGATGCAGTCGTGTGCTAATAAAAATGCCTCTGGGTAAAGACCCCTTATACCGTGGTCTCCAACTGTTATTTCGAACGCATTGACCTGAAAGAAACAAAATTATATAAAAAAAAAAAAATCTCTTTGAAGACAGACAAACGAAGTAAAAATATTAAGGATTTATCCTCTGTAATCGAGAGCATCATTTCCCTTCGATTCATTCGTCAGATAGGACGTGGAACGTGAGGACTAAATTACGTAAAAAAGAGCTTATTTGTTGGCTCCTATACACTGCCGTGCTAAGGAAAAACGCCGTATGAAAATTCGAAAGTTTCAAAATTTCCCTTAATAAAACATGTTTTTTTGACGAAGTGTATGCATATTTTTCCTTAAAATTTTCTGATATTTTAGATGGAATTACGAACAAAATTATCTGAAAATTCTGTTGAAAAATATTCATAATTTATCCAGTAAATTCGGTTTTTATCGAAGTAAATTTGGCAACGTCTGAAGGCTCATACGGAATTTGTTCTCAACACGGCAATACAGATAAACACGTATACAAGGAAACTGGGCACATACGTCATATCTGAGATGTGCCCAAAAATCATTCTTTTTTGTGAGGTGAAATTTAGCTATATTTACAAATTTGCTACGTACTACTAATTAAACATAGAATTGTTGCGCGATGTTAATGGAGACACTAAATGACGCTTTAGAGTGTAATGCAGTGTACGAACAATTCTGGAAATTGCGGATGTGATAGCAGAATTTCCAAGGGAGTAAATGGCAACTGATCAGATATTTTCTTGATAGTGGTTTCAAGAACTCCGCAATATTTTTGACAATTTCAGAAAATGTATCTATTCTAGGAACATTTTTTTGTTTAACACTCCCTGAGCTCCTCTTGAAGTGTTGTAATTACAGGCATCTACAATATGCAGAAATGTTATTTTACTCACGTACCTCCAGTATGCCGCATATTCTGTGTATTTCTTCCTCGGTGAAAACTGATTTTTCCTGTGCTTTAAGGATTTTCTCAACTATTGTCTTTTGGTTGGTTTGCCAAATAATCGGCACGTTTTTCCGAATTTCGTCGTGTGATTCCATTGACAGCACATCATCCCACTTTTCTGGGGTTTGTGTCTTTAAAAGGAGACATCTGAGTGGCACGATGACATTCAGGGCTGTCTTGCTTTGAGTGTAAGGTACGTTCCTTAAAAAATCACATTCTTCTCTACTATGACCGTATTTTTCCCTGTAGCCTTTACATTTCTTATCACATACAGGCCATTGGCACTTATCACATCTGAAATAAGACAAAAGCTGAATAATTAAAAGAAATCTCTTTGATATCTTCCTTAATTTGTTTATTGATTCATTAAATTAGCTTTATTTTTGTTTTATTTTGAATGGGGAATTGTAACCTATGTAATCTTCGAAGACTATAATGCAGTTAAAAAAGAGCGCTTCAAATCTGCATTCAAGCCACGCTGACATATAAGCATCAGCACACACAACTTCCTCTTGTTCTAAAAATGACAATGGAAATTCATAATTCTATAATTATTTAAACAATATTTAATAAAGTTTGGCCAAATATTTTGGAGCTGAAAAAAATCCGAGTATGTCAAACTCTAATTGCTCTATTAGAGCTTGCATGTGTGCGAACACCGAGACCTTCACATGGAAAGTTCTCATCCCATCTCTCCCTCACACAATGTATGTATTAACCCTCTCTTTAACTTAGAACGTGAAACGCTGAATGTCTTAAAATTATACTAACAAATTAATTCAGAGCATCATAGTGATAGTTAGCGCTGTACTGTCTTGATGAAATTCATACAGAATAAACAGGGCATCACCTTTGTTTGGAAGTAGATTGATCGAGATCGACATAACAGCCGAGACAAATTTCACGGCTATCCAGGCTAGGTCCTACGACAAAAGGCTCTACTGACATCAGGATTTCTCCTGCGGGAATGTTTTTGGAGGCCACCAAGTACCTGAAGAAGGCAAATGAAAACAGAACGTGTGAATGCAAATATATATTAACTAGTAATTTTTTAGCCAGTATACAAAAGATTCGTCCATTCTCTTCCATTCTCACTTTTTAGGGCAGGAATAAACAGAACGCCTTCAAATGTACGGTTGTCCTAAGTTTCACATCGACCGAGTTTGATCGAAAGGAACCAAGCCACACCAAGGTTGAATTGAGAAAGACAGGATACCGCCAAAAGATTTAATGCGAGAGATACATAAACACAACATAATTGATATCTGTTATTGCCAGTGGCGATTTTGCAAGTTGGCAACATGTTTTTCCTCCATTTAAATCCATTGAAAAATCGATTTTAGATGACGCTAGTTGCCTACCCAAGAATCGATTGTTTTTCATACATCTAAATGGATGGAAAACAGAGTTGCCAACAATCAAGAATCGCTACTGAAACAATGTGAAAGTTTGATTTTTTCCTTCTACAATTTTTCTTCAGTTTGCATAATATTTAAGTGCTGTTTTATTAGTACAGCACTTAAATATTTTTAAATACAATCCCGTATACCTCTAATACATACTAACATTATAGTACTAACATTACGCATCCTCCTTAAAGTCGCTTTGACGAAGCATTTTTCGGACAAAATTGTCATTTTCCAACCAATGAAATCGACTCACGATGCATCGGCATTTACTTTCGAAGCGCCCTGTATATTTTGGCGCTAAAATTTCAGGCGCCCAACGCCTGGTCATCGTTAACGGAGCGACGCTTGAAAGATTATACGACCGATCGCGGGGGATGTAGGTCAGACATCAAACCTCAAATTCCGAGCATTAAATGATGCTATGATCCCCGATCTCCCGGATTATTAATTCTTCACCTCGACAAAAATGCCGCTCCGTTATTTTTAAACTGCCGCCCCGGCGCTAGTATTTACAAATATTTACTCATGCTGTCATACTACGCGGAATCGACCACCGCTAATCCTGGCCTCTCGAGGCGTTCAAAAAATTTAATTTCTTCACTGTGACCGGTCACGGGGCGGGGAAAGGTTAGGGACTGTTGGAAAAAAAATGGCATCTACGTAACAGCTGCTTATCGAGGGTTAAGGAACAATATCAACTTACTGACAATTTTGGCGAAAATTAGTCGGCGATACTTAGCCGCATTCTTCAGTATCAAATACGCAAGTCGATGTTTTTATTTTTTCCTTCAATTTCGCATGGTAGCGCTGTACATACGATGTACTGTATAAAGAAATTGCAAATTTAACCGCCAAAATTACAAAAATAGCCACGTTTCTTCTTTGTCCTGCAAAATTGTGTGTTTGCAGGTAAGCAGAATGGACCACTAGACAAGGTACGAATTTAAGCATTCTGATACATGTATCTTAACCAGAATTTCACGTAGAATACGATTCGCGCAACGAAAATTACTGAAACCAACTCCTAACGGAGATATTAACATTTTTATTTCACATTGGTTACGAGGAATTTGAACTGCCCGCTCACGAGGAACTCAAAGCTCTACGTTAGTCAAAGCGCGCACTACAACGGTTTCAGCAAGCTTCTCAATCGAGCAATGTTCATTTCCCACCATGTGTTTTTCAAACTATAAGTAATTTGCTATAGCTGAGCCAAAGCGTCAAGATTGAGGTTGCCAGATTTTTTTATCGCAGGGATGTTCATGATAACGTTTAGCGCGCGATGTGAATCATACGTAGAGCATTGAGTTTTCATAAGCGGGTGGTTTCAATTCACGCACTGAGAATCATTGAATATCTTCGGGAGGAGTTAATTTCGGTGATTTTCGTTGTGCGCATCGTGCTTTACGAGAAATTTTGGTGGAGAAACATGTATCGGAATGCTGAAATTCCTACCTTGTCTAGTGGTCCATTGCTCCTTAGCCATCGATCCTTTTTGATGACTAATGAATTATTAATATATCGATGGTGAAACTACCATACCACGTATCTCGATTTTTGTCGGTTTTGAGTTAGCTGCATAAATGAGTTGTAGGAGATGTCCTTTATCTGCCACCAAAATATTTTTGTCGAATAAAATCAGGAAGTTATCCAAAACCGTAGTTCAAATATCACATATCTCAGCGCTAATTCGCAATTCACATATCTCGCGTATCTCGCGCCGGCGGGAAGTTATTGCGTACACACGGCGCGCTCTACAGTACGAAGTACCGAGGCGGATAAAGAATGGTGGTCGTGTTTCGTACCCTCTTGACATCACTCGGCATCGGGTACGTTTCTGGAACATCCTGAATGCATGGCAAAGCATGTCGGCGCAGAGTGGATCGAGTCAATAAGAGAGGTCGGATATTAAATTTTTGACCAAAACTGCAAATTTTGATGTTTATTTTCTCACATTTTAAATCTCAACGGGTGATTTTAGAAGAAAATTTTACGAGGAAACCAATGAAACCACTTATAGATCTTAAAATTTTGGTATAAACGGAGTTATAAGCGTTTAAAGTCCAAATTTTGTCTGACCTCTCCTACTATCTCGATCCACTGTGCCGCAGTGAAACTACCGGACCCCGTATCTCGGTTTGCAACGTCGCAGACGCCCTGTCATACTATATTTTTTAAATGAAAACCTCTCAACATCAATTCTTGAAATCTTCTGTGATTTTTCTTCTTTGAGTGACGAAGAATCTGTGAATACTTCAAGGAATGATATATTGGCTGGTTTTCATTTGCAAAAATAAAATGGGAGCATTGATTTTTAAACACCGCAAACAAGATACGTGGTCTGGTAGTTTCACCGTCGATACGCTTTTATTAGAAGGCGACTCATCCACCGGGAAAGGAAATTCACCTTCTTTATTAGAAGTGTTAAGGTATTCAAGAAAGTATGAAGTAGTAGTAGTAGTAGTATCCTACTTCTTGCGGTACGGGTCGTATCAGTCTTTCAATTTTATGCTATGCAACGATTCTGAGTCTGTCATGCCGTTTAATAGTATTTTAATTAATAAACATACGATGATTGGTCCAGTTGTAGGATCAACAGAAGCTTTCAGTGCATGAATAGAAGTACACTGTTCAAAATGACTATTCGCTAAGCCTTAAATCGATCAAAATCTTCAAATAAGAGGCTCAATACCTCAATTCAAAATTCACATATCTCGATGTAATAGTGTCAATTCCTACTTCGCAAAACACATAACTCGGTTTTTCCTCCGTATTTCATCATGGTTGCGACTATTTTCAAAAATGCTCAAGGCGTGATGAAAAGCATCTTATCATCTCTATCTCCAAGAATTATTACCTTTTAATTATCAAAAATAAGGAACGCAGACAGTTTTTTTGCTCTCCTGAAAAATCGAGTTTTCCGAGATACGTGGTATGGTAGTTTCACCATCGATATGTATATCAGTCAATCAATAAATATTGTAGGACGTGCTTCATAATTAATAAATTAAGTTGTTTCTCATTTCTTTTTGATGGCACTGAAACCTCGCGTACCAGAATATCTGATCAATAGTCATGCGTAGGTTATATGTTTCAAAGTTTTTCGCACAGTCCACGCCCGGTGCGATATCGAGTATGGCAGAAGTAGGTCTGCGTCTCCTATCAATAAATCTAATTTGAGTTCCTACTTTGATCATAAAACGCGAGGAATAATTTCAATGAACCCTTGCCATGGCAATTTGATTAAGAGTGTTAGCGGCAAAATGTGCATATACACGAGAAAGTCCATTCAAGCCGAGTACTGAGTTGGAGGGAAGGAGGAAGAAATAAATTCTGAGTTTGCTCACCGACCCATCACTTCAGACGTCTTGATTGTATAGCATTTTTCGATGTTTCGTGACGCAGAACCCTCCTCCTCTTCTTGAAGGGCCTCCGTGGAGCATCTTGAGTCTTCTCTCTGTACTCCTTTCCGTCGATTTCGGTTTTTCTGAAAATAGGAAGATGGAACTTGATAGTTGGTAAAAAAATATTCTTAGGACAGTATCATCCGGCAAGAATTAAGCTGTGAATTTCACGGTGTGAAATGTAAAAAAGGAGAAGAAAGAACAGAACAATTTTTCTTTTACTTGGTATGCGTCCATTCATGAGGAAGTGACTTAGAGTCAAGTTTAAACTGAGTTTAATCAAATAAAGAGGGAAGCATCACGTTTTAACAGAGGAAAATGGTTTTTGAAGTTTATTATGTCGCCATAAGACTCAATGTCGAAAACAAATTCTACTCCCTTTTTACTTTCCACGCGTTATTTCTTGACTTTGAATTTTTGACGGGAGAAAATAAATGATGTCAAGCTTGAAACCAGTTCCGCCGACCATTCATCCCCCATTTCCCCCAACAATTTGACTTTTTTCCTTTTTGTTCAATTCGATCCATTATCCTCTGATACTCCGATGGGGGGGGGGATGTAATACCCGAAGCATCATATTTAGTGTAAAGCTTCAGTCTTAATTTTTTTGGAAGTGTGACCAATCACAAGAATAAGGTAATTATATGTACACGGAAGAAGGTTTTTTTTTTCTTTCTTTCTTTCTTTTTTTTTTTGGAGAATAGCACTGAAATTTAAAAACTGAAATTTTGGGCACATAGGGCCATCATCCGGCGGACATAAGACACATAATGCATATTAATAATATGACCGGAATGATTATCAATTAGGGCTTTTAAGTCCGAAGAATCATCAATTTTTGATCATGTCACCGCCAGAAAAAATATGTTACTTAACTTCAACAACAGTAGAATAACATCATACTAAAAAAATGTAACACTAATAACAAAGTGAAATGTATGAAAGTAATTTAATGTAGAGTGTCATTTTTTGAAAACAGCCATACTTGCGTTTGAATTCTCAACGGTAAGGTTTAACTTTAAAGCTTTATTAAGCTAACTTTCATGCGCCTTTCGGGAGAAGAGCAGCACGAAATACTGAACTTGGACTGAAATCGCTATAAATACGTCAGTCAAGCCGCAAACGGGAAACCGCGAGGATGGCTCTTGAACTTGAGGTGACGCATTGGGCAAGCATCATGCGTAAAGATTTGTTTACATTTATTTATAAATGCTCGAGTTTTGCTCTTGCATTCGATTCCCTTGGCCGGAATTCAAGATTTAGGACAAAATTTCATTGTGAATCTTCTGCAATTCGTTCAAAACGGGAAGTTCAATGCAGGACACAGGCTTCACGGCTGGTTGTATTCCGCTTAATTATACTGCATTTTGCAATTCGGAACTATAATTATTGATTTCTGGCTCAGTTTAGAAACAACGCATGTACCATAAGTTTCCTCGTGCACATACGTGTTTTTACAGGTAAGCCGAAAATTATAGTTCCGAATTGCAAAATGTAGTCCAATTAGCTCGATAACTCCAGAAAGTAAAACAATGGTTAGTGCATGAAGATGAGGGTTGTTTTTTAAGGCATGACACCGCGAACCACAAGCGAACGAAAAAAGGGTCATTAGAGCCACAAAACTCAAAATTGAGCTATTGATACTATCTTTTACAGAAGTGTTTTACGAACATTCAGGTACAAAAAATAAACCCCTGCACATCAGAAACATTCAATATGCAACACATGCGAATCTCATTTGCAACGTTTAAAAATCTCCGTTTTTTTTCATTTCCCTCAGGGAAAACCGGTCGAAAATCTGTCCTGCAGTTTTGTGTGATTTTTTTGGAGTGATTAGAGAAAATCCCCAAGCAATTTCATTATAGAAACTATTGATTAATTTTCCCTCCAAAGGGAAAATGAGAAACGAGCGGAAATTTTGCAACGCCGCAATCAGAACTACGCATTTATCAATTCAGCCATCCATATGTATATAAAACCGCGGAGTTGTTTAACTTTTTTGATCAGTAATAATGTACCTACCTAGCACTTAAACATTAAATTCTTATGTGCCGAATTTTCTCTATACACATTAACGTGAAATTCTATCTATTATAAACAATGCGGAGATCATAGCTCGCCCATAGAAGACATCGTCCTTCCTTGCTGGCCGCTGGTCAAATGGCACGAGGCAGACTCATATAGTCAGTGCACCGCGGTTGTACTCGGCATGTCGTCATTAAGGTACACAACTTCCGACTTCTTGTTTTTTCACTCCAAGACAGAACGATTTGTTCCACTCGGAACAAACTCGAAGCCTGGAGCGATTTTTGGCGTTTATATTTTGCTGGTCACTTTCAATCAGGTCAAGTCCACCGTGCAGGGTCGACGAGATGAAGTAGGATGGTAGTTTCTCGACCAAATTGCAGCGGACAGCAATTCCGTTCAGTGGCATGGCGTGCTTTGCGATGTATCGATTGCTATGCCACTTAAACGTATGAAAAAGGATCGATGAACAGGGTGTTCGCAGCGAACACCTTAATAATCGATTCTTTACCATAGGTTTAAATGGCAGAACAATCGATACATCGCAATTCACGCCACGCCACTGATTCCGTTTCCCGCCTTCGTGATGGCGATACTCATGCATTATTCATTAACTCTCATCATCATACGAGGTGATCAAAAAGTCTCGTACTGCCCCTTATATACCTTAGGGTTCTTGCCTTATTTCAGGGAAGTCTTCATATAAATATTGGGTGGAGGGGTCCCATAAGTAGTTTGCTTTAACCTAAAATCACCCCAAAAAATGTCGAGCCTCTGTATCTCAATTTTTTCAAAAGTTACAGATGTGCTGATGATGTGGGACTTTTGGATCACCCTGTATAGCCAACAATAAACCCATGCTTGACCTTTTAACGCGACAAAAAAGAAGGCTTTTCGATAACTCGTGTAGGTAATTTAGAAGATTATTTTAGATTGGCGCGGTACTCTCATCCGTGTAGCGTAGCCCCCTCTAAAGTTTTGGAAAACCAATGATATTTAATGGTTCGCTTCGCAATTTTGTGTAACAAATTGAATGGATTTAACCAGAATCAAATCCACAGCATTTCACGTTGCCAAGTTTCTTCTCATGCTCATTTTTAAGCAATGATCAAGCAATCACTCAGAAATTTCTTAGTGTCTACTGTTGTCAGAGTAAATTAAATACTTCTTCGTTTTACGTCTCATTAATCTGCATTAATGCCGAAAAAAGCGCAAAATTGAAATGATAAGAATCCTGAAAATTTTCTCAGGAAATCTCCGTACATTGCGCACGGAGAGACACATCGACATAGTTTGGCAATTATGGAGGCCTTCGGATGAAAATCTGACAAAACACCTTGTTTCATTTTTCCTCGAATCACCAAAGAGGAATAGACTTTGTAATTACTCGGGTAACGTATTGGCCACTGAAGTGCATGTAAATTAGGCGACCTCTAAGACAAGACAGCGTCTCCAATTTTTGGAAAATTCTACACAATTTATCTTACAATTTATCTTTTGAATTATAGAATAAGCGGAGACACAAGCGAATTAGAAGTTAAATAGTTGATCCATTGGCAAGCAAAAAGTGCCAAGAGCAAACGGTTAATATTAAGTATGGAGAATAATTCTAAATATGATTTTTCAATTATTAAAATTCGAGAAAAAAATGTCTCGTTGGTTTTCAAAATAATACAACATAGGTAAATCAACGAGCACACACGGAAATAAAAGAATGTCATTATTTTTACCACATGTTTGGCTGTATTCAATGACTACGATATCTGTAAAACCATAAAATAATTGTCTTCTAGCATTGACTGTGCGTCAAGTAAATTTCACCAGATGCATTGTTTAACATTAGTGAGCGTGTAGTAATAACTCTCAGATCTCGAGGAGAGAAAATACCGTCAAGAATACTTTTCTTTTATGTCCATGCACGTTTTTATTTTTTTTTTTTGACACGAAAAACAACGATGAACAATGATATGAAAACAACTCGACAATTTGATTCAATATATACAGAAAATGAAGATTAAACGCTTGAGAGATGCCAGATAAGAGTGTTTGGACCATGTTGATCCTTGGCAACAAGAGAAGGGGAAAAAAGAAATTAGTGCTGAATAGTGCATTTTTGCGCCTTAATTGGCAACAACGGCCGTGAAGCTTTGGCACCCTGGGACTCCCAGCGCCAAGTGCAGATAAATTCACGGGACGATACATGTTTTATTGGGATATTATTGTAAGTTTTGAATGTCTGCCAGCCACTTATTATAGGAGCGATCATTTCGTAAAAGAAGGCGCCTCCATGGCGGTTCTCCAAAGTCAAATGTTACGGCTCCCGTCGAGATGGAAATCTGACACGATCCCTCTACCTAATTGTTGGACCGCTAATTTGCCAACACTTGCGCTGCCAACGATGAACAAGTTCCACGTCGAAGGGAAACACGTAGTGAAGTAACATACTCAGTGTACTTTTTTTGGATTTACTCAGATCAGGGAAATATCTTTCGGAAGGAGGGGTGCCCCTCTGACCCCTCCGGAAAAGTTGTGACTGTATCTGAACGCGTTGTTCCTGGAAGAGAACAAATCTAAATAATTGAAAAGTGACGTTTTCGCATATTTATCCTTTAACACGGGTGTTTGTAATGTTGTCGAAAAGTAGTCTTGATATATTCAAGGAAGAAGGACAGCGACTACTTCCAGCGCTTATCCTGCAATTAAATATACTTGTTAAGAAAAAACAGTAGTGTGGTCGTGGCTAGAGAATCCAGGATCCTAACCCTCATGAATCAAAAATACTTCCCAGAGCCGAAAAGGAAGAGAAAAAAACGTGGATGATTTCTCTAAATGTCCAGAAAATTGGGGAGAGTCACGCCAACTTGACCCATAATGAATATTGTTTGCTCATGAAATTCTCATCCCCCCTCTTCCCGCCCACTTTACCATATACTAAGCTCTTGTTACGCTGTTGGTTGGCGGAATTTGTACTTAAAACTAAAGCGCATTTCTTGCTTCACGTCGAGGTCTGTAAGCTCTGTCACAGGTGATCTTACTTGGCACAAGTTTTTGACAGTTTCCCCCGAAGTTGACGTTTCATGCATACAGAAATTTCAAGTTCACGCCTTCATCTTATTCATGGCCATTCACACACATGCACGTGAACAGCGAGCATTCTCTTATGCTCTGCGAGCAATGGGTTATTGGGTCAGTTGCTCTTAAAAAGAGTCTTTTAACAATAGATAGTTCGTAGTAAATGGCTTCTCCTAAACGCATATAATTTATAAGTTATGAACGAAGCGAACATTGAATGTTTGATCAAACTCTGTTTGATGCGCTCAATAGAGAGAAAACCATGGTGCTTTGCATCAGCGCCAAGTTTAGTAAAATCTGTTACATTTTTTGACTTGGAACTCCATATACTATCCGTCAGAAAAAATCATTTGGGAATTTAAAATTAAATTAAACATGTAAATGAGTATACGATTATAATGACGAGAATCCCAAAAAATTCCAGATTTTTTGGCGATTTTTAGTTACATACATGCATACATACATACATACATACATACATACATACCAAGCCGCTACCTCAGCGCACTAGAGCGCTCTGCGACTCCAAATCGCCATCGGAATCGATCCTCCCACAAATCATCGGGCAGATTACACCGTCTGATCTCCCCCTCCACTCCCTCTCGCCAACCTTTTACTGGACGTCCACGCCGCCTTCTTCCGGGAGGAACCCAATCAAATACCTTTCTGGGCAACCTACTATCTGCCATTCTCCGCACATGTCCATACCAAACCAGCTGCCTGGTTTTGATATCGTGCACAATATCTTCCTCAACTCCCATTATTTCACGCACTCGGTCATTACGAACGCGATTTTTAGTTAATTTAACTAAATTCACCATTTTTCTTTAGATTCCTCCAGAAGGTTCCTCGAACACTCTAATATATGGACGTATCTAGGCTAAAAGAAACTATGTTACACGCAAACCCTATGCACATAGTTCTTTTTAGCATAAATACATCCATAAATCCAAAATGAATCACTGAATTCTCTGGAGTAACGATAAAATATTTGGAAATCCCTAACGTCCCCATAAATTTTAAAGAATTTCAAACTCTGAAATGTTGAAACGCCCAGTTTTACGTTAAAATGAATCCGTTCGACCGTACTGGCTCAGACACTTTCCCTTCGTTTTTCCTGGAAGAGTCTCTCATACATACATCAATAATGAACATTTAGAGTCCTGGCGTCTGAGCACGTAGGCACCTATCATTGCCGTTGGATTTATATGATTTTTAGACACCACGGCTGATCCACTAGTAAATTCACTGTCAAAACGACAGTGCTTGAAATGGAACATGCAATTACCTGGTTATTTTTCTTCTTGAAGCTCATCGTTGTATCCTTGGCCGGAATCTGGCTCTAACTTGGAATCCGACGAGTAAACTTTTTATTCATTCACGAAATAAGTTTCGCAGAAAAATTCAATCCGAATTTATTTACACCAACTTTCCAACTGCATTTACTTTTATTTTCAATAGAATTTACTCATTTTTTTTTTATATTTCTGAAGGATGTACTTTTTTGAGCTTTTAATTCTCTATTTATGCAATGAAATCTTAAAATCAATTAGCAAGTGCTGTATACACAAGATTCTTTGATAACGTTCACAATTCACCCGGGGTTCAAAAAAAGAAAATTGAAATGACATGATAAGATTATACCATCAAAAGTCAAGATTTAATCTCCTCGATTTCACATTAACCCTTTGAAAAAATATTTATTTAATAGTATTTTTTGTCGTTATTTTAAAGTTTTCTAATGTTACCATCACAATTTTATCATAATTGACAACTGCAAAGTCCTGGTTCCGCCAAAAGAGGGCGAGACGATGTCACGCTCCCGTGACGCCAAACGTGGCGTTGGAAACTCTCACGGAAATCGCGATAGGCGCGAGAATAGATGAAACGTGACTGATCAAATGGTCAACGATACGTCCGGGCCTAAATTTTGGCGCTGTCAAGTTCACTTATTGACGCAGGCGCGGTTTCGGGGATGCGTCCGGCGCGTCGCCCGCTCAAATTAGACCAAATCGATGGTTTCCAGTTGTCTCAAATGGGGAAGCGTGAAAGCGTGGTGTCAATGTTGCGATGCAAGCCATGCATCGTCTAGCTGCAAAAAATTGCATCGTTGCAAAAACGTGCTGCGTGTTGAATTGTTATATTGTGAAATAGGAGGTACACCCGCTGATCGCTTCGCGGTCCAACCCCCCCCCCCCCCNTCAAACGTTTTGTGCGCCTCAAGCGTTATGCGTTACGCGTTACTCTAATGATTTCCTATTATAAAGTACGATATGACATTCCGGAAAATTTGTCTTCGCAATGTTTCTGGTTCATCGCGATGCAGTTATTGTAACTATGCGTCGTGAATAGGTACTGTTTATTTTCTATCTAAGTTAAATACAATTCTATTTTTGATGAAATAAAGGGCCGATCAGGCATTCAAGTGTAACGTAAGGCATTTTAACCTATCTGTTGACCTCCGTTTCAACGGTGATCGGTCGCAGGGATGGTGTGCACTTGCACCTGCACCACGATGCCTTCTAACTCTAATTTATATCAATTATTAGCAGACACATCTACATGGTTACATTAAGTTAGATTATTATTAAAATCGACAGGTGAAAGAAATAATGGCATAGATTGCACTCCTTCGGTATAGCCATGTTTTCTTATTGAATGATATTTCTGCTAATACTGACGGAAGAAACCTGGCGTTTGAACTAATTTTATAATTTTGTTTCCAATCTTCGAGTTTCGGCCACCTAAGCTTAATTCCATGACGAACCCATTTGGTATCAGAACCTCTATTTGGTGCATAATGTTGTGTTTATCAATGTCGCTTTGTTGTGTTTCACATCACAGTCTTCTTATTATAAAGCTATTAAGTGACTATATCGATCAATTTTCCACGGGATCACTTCCTTGAAAAGTATATTTTCACAAGACGTTAGCGTATAATGAGAACGAACTAATGAATAAAGAGAGCTCCTTCAAAACCAAGGACAAGCAAAAAGCGTTACTTTTTTAAGTGAAAGTCAGAATTGGGCGCTCCTTTCTCTTTCTTCAATTGAATTGAAAAGAATTTGCAAGTGCATCAAATACAAAAGTTGAGTTGCGAATCAATTGCCGATTGAATTTGCGTCAAAAGCAGTGTGCTAAATTTTGGACTTTCTGACTGATTACTTCTGATGAAAATGACAGGTATCATAACTGTAACATTTAACCTTTCGGACAATTTCAAACAATCCATCTTGTCGATTTAACACTAATCAAAGACATTAATTAGTTCTGATATTACTTACCGTCTACGAGAAAAAATACCATGATATTAAACATTTTACAATCTAGTTAATGAGCGCACTGCACGAACAAATTTTTAGAAGTTTTAGAAAATTTAAGAGTTTTAAGTTTTTTTTCAAAGACTGCTGAAAATATCTAATCAAACTGAAGTGTCAAAGTGCAAAGTGTGCACCCCCCCCCCCTAAATACCACTTATTTATAAAAGGCAGTTATTTTAATCTGTTATATGCTCGGTGACTGACATTTTACGATTAAAAGCACTTGCACGCTTTTTTTTTATTTATTTTTTTTTTTTACTTAAGATGGAGACTGATCTAATGACAACTTGCTCTGTAAGACAGTAAAAAGAGCTTTGTCGGTAATTTTAACTCTCATTTCCAGAGCCGAAATGACAAAAATTGCTCCTCCGAAAAACTTGTCACTCTGCCTTAAGAAAATTCTCCGTGGACGGTCCTTTTTCACAAATCACCTATGTTTTTATTATAATATTACATGTAAATTAATACATATTTTGGTTTTGGATCATATGTGAATAAAACATTGACAAAAACAACAATGTTGCCGTTCCTTTAAAGGGAAACCCCTAGACTTTTCCATTTCATAAAAACACAACTTATAGAGCACAACATAGCAGATGATAGTGCTCTGAATTAACGCTTATACGGCAGAACGTTAGCTTGGCGTTCCCTTTCAATAAAATTTCAGCTACAAAATTGGACCGATAAAAGCGTCAAGCATCCTGACGATTTGACTCGGGTCGATAGCTATTTTAAGCCAGAGACATTTCTTGTCCGACAAGAATGCAGACTTGGCTAGCCCCGCCAAACTATCACTTTCAATATGCTAATAAACTTTCAATCGGAACCCAACTACCCGAAAAAGATGTTCGTCGAAATGAGAATTTTCCTGTTCAAGTGGATTAAGTTGACGTCGCACTTTCAGGCCCGCCACATCCCATCTCGGGCCCTGGTAGTAGTTTTAAGGTCCGGGCCCCAAGCACGGAGGGAGGGGGTTCCGAGGGGCATCTCCCGAGAAATTTTAGAATTTATACGACTAATCGGACGCATTTTCAAGCTTCCATAAAGCATTTTTCCATCTATTTCTGCGGAATAATTATGCTTCTTTTTTTCCTCTTTTAAGCACAAAATACTTGCGAATTGTTGCATTCAAAACATCTAGAAAATTTTTATTTTTTTTTTTTGGGAGGGGGGGCATATGATAATATTTTCAGTTCTAAGAGGGCCAGGCCCCCCTGGACTCCCCCTTCGTTTGTCTACGACAAGGGAGTTGAGCCATGAACCATTGAAGTTGAGGATGCCCAGACTGGAGACTCTCAGCATCTGACGACGAAAGAAAATGAAACGCAGTTACTAAAAATATCCCTCTGTACTGAAAAGCTTGAAAATAGATAGAAAATTTCCAGGAAGTATACTTCTTTGAAAATTTAAGAAGAATTCTCCAGTGCCCCAGCGTGTTTCTGAAAATCTATTCACCTTTTGCGAAATTTTTAGGGTAAATTTTTCACTTTTTCTTACGAAACAAGAGTTGCATGTGAATTCGTAGTGGTTTTTCACGGGTAACACGGGCCCCCTCCGGGGCCCGGGCCCCGGTACCAGGGACCCAGTATCCCACCGTCGTGGCGGGCCTGCCTTCATGCACGCTGGGCGTGTCGATTTCCTTGGACATTTTTGCAGTGGTGAGTGCATAGCTGAAGTGTGCTCCAGCTAGAATTGTATTTACAAATGGGTGGTTTTTCTACGAGGATTAAAAATAAACGAGGGGTACGGAATATAACAAAAGAACATGAACTATGGAAAACGATAATCCGGGTATCGGAACTTGGCTGTTTTGAAAACGCCTTCAAATGCGGCGTGATACCTCACGCATTCTGGAGAGTTCAAATAGTTGTATCATTACGCCGTATGAATGTGACGGAAGATTTAAATGGAAATAGCCTTTATGATAACAGCAGTTCTTATAATTTTTAATAATACATATACTAATTGTAAGACGATAACTGTTACTGGAAAAAACATGTTTTTTCACACTGTTAATTAAAAATTTGTTCTCAATGCTCTCTAAGGAATCTAGCCAAAATGAGGTTGACTATCGGCCATCGGTTCACTCACCGGGAGGTCGGGGGGGGGGGGGGGGGGGGGGATATGGAATACCATTCAGTTATGTGGGGGTCCGGAGGTTTCTCCCCCGAAAAATGTCTCAAAATTGTACGATAAAATTGTGAATTTTGAGCTATCTTTCGATGAAAATTTGATTTTTTTTGAAAGACGGTTTAAAGAAAAAAGAGCTAAATTTCAGAACTACGCGAAATTTATGAACAGACAGTTGTATCAAACTATTGAAATCGAAAGTCAACGAGGGTGCATTCTTTCCGACCCTGAGAAAAACGAATTTGAAGTGTGAAATTCTCATTGATTTTGTGTCTTAATGAAAGATTATGGTTTTATGAAGCAAAATTAGCTTCAATTTTGAAACTTGACTGTTCTGAGTGGTATACTTTAACTAGAGTATGGTAATTTTTTATGGGAAAAATTCCTCCAGACAATTTTTTTCTCGGGGTATTGCTTTCATTTTGCTGAATGAGGTATTTAAGCATATCATGCCCATTGAATTTTCTCTCTGATCACTGGCTGCATGTTTCGTAATCACCAATTAATGGTTTATATGTTATGATCAGGTCACTGTTTATCACCACAAGATTTATCCGGTCAATTGATAGGAGATTCAAAACTCAAAAATTTTTCACCTTTACCCTCTTATCCTGGGGAAAGCTCTCCCGAATTTCCTCTCATTGGGGCATAAATACCTTCGCATCAGGCGCAGCCAATCAACACCCCGGTCATGATTAGCGATAGGATTGGCGCGCGGAAATTCTTTCTTCCGCAAGCATGAGGTTGCAGCGCTCTTTTAAAACTCTCTTCATTACCTTCCCAGCTGAATTTCTGGGCAGTGCCTCTATTACTATAATTTGACGCAAAGTTTTGTGCGGCGCAACTTCTGATGAGACGAATCGCTTGAGTTCTTCAATGTCGATCTCCATTCCTGATTTCGGTACTACAAACGCGATTGTTTTCTCTACTGTGATGTCGTCGAGCACCCCTATAACACCAGCTTCTTTCACCGTCGGATGGCTTGTCAGTGCTATCTCCAAATCTAGCGGAGAAACCTGCAAAAATGAAATGCAATCACTGGTAAAAAAAAAACCTCTTGGTTCAAGAGTGCAGTTTCTTGTCGCCGGATTTAAGAGTCTGGACTCTTGTTTCAAGTGGATTTCGAATTGAATCAATGCAAAATCCGCTTGAAACAAGAGTTCAAGACTCTTAAATCCGGCGACAAGAAACTGCACTCTTAAGTCAATGCACCGCGGCATTGGTCCAAGAGGTTTTTTTTTTACCAGTGATGGGTGGCAGGTGCATATTTGACTCAAAAATAGGAAAAAAAAAAAAAAAAAATGCTGCAGTTGAACCGAGGCGTGCCACACTGCCACAATTGATATTAATCAGCTCAAGTAGGTAAAAACATCGCAGGTAAGCAATAATTCGAGAGTTGAGTGCGTAGCTCCCTAGGTCTTTATGACATCAGGGGCAAGAAGTTTTATTGAAAAAGGTCGCGCTTCGATGTAGCCTGAGCCGTTGCCTACGAGAATGGAGAGGCCATAACCACTCGGTTTCGTGAGGTCAAACTAGGAGAGTAATCGCCGTGTTAATCAATCAGAACCGCCGTCGATCGGCCGAAGTTGCATGAGTTGCGTTAGTGGGGTAACGATTTTCGGTATTCAGTAGTATTTAGCTTTCATTTCCTCAATTATCAGACAATGTAATTTATGAACTAGGCAGTTTTCTAATGTGAAATTTTATCTTCTTTCAAAAAGGTTCTTATGAATATTTGCATCAGATCAACCTCTGAAAAGTCTCAAACATGTGTCATGCGTTCTCCAATAAGAACACATGTTAAATCGCGGCTGAGTTTCATGTACCAGTGTGACGTCACAGAATCGTAGTTACGGCCTCTCTATTCTCGTAGACAACGCCTGAGCGTTCAGCCTTCCAAAGTTAAAAAAAGGTTAATTTTTTTTCCAAACTCCGGGTTGGTCCAATCGTCATGGACAATTTCGTAATACTTTTTTGTGCCGCACCCTCATTCAAATGTTTCAGTTGATTTTCTTGGAAGTTCTCACCTTGAGATGGGCAAAGACTATTATTTCTCCTGAAAATGTATTTAATTTGGACTGTGGATTTGTAAATAGTGTAATAAATAGACTAAATTGATTTTTCGTCTTTTTTTATATGGGAATAACTACTTCCAGGTTTTTCAGCATCAAAGTTCAGTCGTGCTCCTGCTTGACTTGGGGTAGCAAACAGACAGGGTAAAAGTGCTCACAGATATGTAATTTCCCTTCACTGCTCATCGTTTGAACCCAACAATCATTCAAAGGTTGAAGATATGGATCACGAAGTGTAAGTGAAACACGAGAAATGAGATTTCGGTGAGCGGTTCAAAAGAAACATATATATAATGGCGAGCTAATTTTGCATGAGTCACTACCAAATTATGAAAAACCTTCAAAGCGTGAACCCTTTCAAACTGATATTTAGACGTCAGGTGATGCAAGGTATTTTGAGGAAATATTATATACTTTTATGCCATACGTAGCGGCTTGTCTTTTTTACGTGTTATTTCGGAAACTAGGTAAATTTTTTATCAGTTTTCAGAAACTGATATCGATGAAACTTCATAATGAATCCAACGGATTCAATAAAACATAAGTGTTCGGCTGGAACAGATAAAAAAATGAGTTATGAGACAACTTGAGGTGCAAGTAGTATTACCGATCTCCCGTTACATTTGATTAGTTCTTTGGATCGTCCGACCAGATGAAACATGCCGGTTTCGTCGTAGTAAACTATGTCTCCAGATTTGAACCATTCACCATCAAAAGCTTCTGTGGTCGCTTCTTCGTTGTTGTAGTAGCATTTCATTACCTATAATCCATAGAAATCACTTATTTAATTGTCTAACCGTATGTCTATCGAGGTGTTTCAAAATTTCAAATTATATTTAATTTCTATAAAACTCAGCTAGTAGCTTTACAGCTAAGGGCTTGCAAGATCTCCATCGAACGTTTTTGATGTGAGGAGAAAAGTAGGCATAGTTGGACTGCATTTTGCAATTTGGAACTTTAAATTCTGGTACATCTAAAAAACCACTTATGTGCATAGGTAAACTAATGACACATACGTTGTTTTAAAACCGGACCAGAATTTATAGTTCCAAATTGCAAAATGCAGTCCAGTTGATTCTAACGCAATGCATTGATGGAGAACGATACACGTTCATTCATGTATCGCGCTGATAATTTTGAATTTATAGATGTGATGATGAGGTGGACAGCATATGTATAAAATTTGGGACAGTCTTAATTTAAACGTCCAATTACACGTAGTCGTGTTAAAATTAAAATGCTAAAAACCTCACTCTCGTGCACGTGAGTATAAAGTTTTTAACATATTAATTTTAGCTATAAGTTCGAGTGTGGGGTTCCTGTTCTTTTATTTTCGATGATATTACTAGCTGTCGTTTTTATATTTTTATTCGATTTCCGCACTCCTCACTTTCGGTTAAGAAATTATTTTACCAGCCTTTCATCATAAATTTCGTAGTATTAATCGCGAAAATGCAGTGAAAAAATACCTGAGGTCCTCGAATATACAACTCCCCTGCTTGTCCTGGACCGAGGTTTTTACCATCCGCACCAACAACTTTTAGCTCGGTATTCGGTGCCGGATAGCCGAGGACCGTCGGATCCAGGTTGTTTTTTTGTGGTATAATTATAGGAAATGCTTCAGTCATGGCGAATCCTATTTTTAACACAGGACGATGAAATTAATATTAAAATGAAAAAAGTAAAAAAATATGTATACATAAATGAATATGCATAACTGACAAGACAATCATGGCTAAAAGGCCGGACAGTACTTGTTGACAAGCATAATCGCACTGCTAACATCATCGACATGAGCATCCCTAATAATCATAACTTAGAGCTAAAATATCAAGAAAATATGGCAAAACATCCGCCTATATAGCTGCGAAAATGAAGCTATTATAGAATCTAAACACCGTGCACATCAATTACCCTTTATAATGTCAGTCACGGGGATTGTTCCAAAAAGACATCTTTTAGGACGTAAAATAAAGAGTTACCTGCTTAAATCAAACTAGAATTCATTTGTTATGAGGATTGAATCCAGGATTGCGCAAAAGGTCTAAGAAAATATGAGCATTTAACGAAAAAGGTACAGAGATTGCGCGCATAGTAACCTTAACGTCTGCTACAGGAATGCGCGAATCAAAGATGAAGTTAATTTAAGGTAGAAGTTTGGCAAAACAGGAAACAGTATGGGGAAAGACGCATTTTTATGTTAATGCTAGTTTAGGTTAGTTTGTTGACAAGCCATCGATGTTTTACCTTTACCCTCTGTTGATAAATTAGGTGAAAATATTGACAAATGGTCTTGGGTATGAAGAACTTTCCTAATTTTTCTCGGAAAAATATTTAATCGGGAGAAACGAGGCAACGTTGGATTGTTCATACTGCAACGAAACACAGTATGGGCCTTTTAAGCTCTTTCAATCGATGCCGCGATTATTCTAACGCGAGTTCGAATAATCGCCCCCGACGCGACAGTGCGGCCGGCATTAAACGTATATAAGCGCCTGCAAGCCTGTCGGAATACTTCTCGCATCGCGCCAAACACGGTGCAGTCGGTCAGTTGACGCGTCAACACAACTTCCTTAGCCACTGAGGTAGAGCCCTGAAGGGTGGTAAAGGGTGAAGGCAAGGAGGTAGTGGACAGGGAAGGAAATTAACATTTTCTGACACTAAAAAACAAACAAACAAATGGAGTCTTAAACTTACCACATGTGAAAGTGATTGCATCTCGATCTGGCATTTTATCCAAAAATTCTTCGACGGCGGCTGGTGCAAATGAACACCCAACGCATACAATAGAGTGCAGTGACTTCAGGTCGTCAGTCTTAACGAGTGGATTCAAATCGGAAAAATAGGGGGAAGGGCATAGCCATATTACACTCTGCGTCAAAAAATGTTTACTTCATTGTAATTCCAATCGCGTCATATTTCTATTAGGCAGTTTGTGTGCTCAAACTGTTATGAAAATAGACTCAAGTTATTCCTGGGACATTTTTAACTTTATCTCCAGTGTTCAATTCCGAAGATGCGATTTTCAAAGATTGCTCACAATTCGCGTAAATTAATTCCTCAAAATAATTACATGCTCGTGGTAATTTTTTTTAAATTTCAGGCCGACTATTTCTTTATATGGTCACACAGATTTATAAACGCACCTTTTTTGGAGGGGACGTGAATAAAACCACGTTATTTACTCTTCCACAGGATAATGTACATGTATTTTGTCCAAGAACTTAAATCTCATGTGAAGGTGAATTTTTTAACGTACCAATGGCTCCAAAATGGTTAAAACTTCAATTAACTTGTGCGGATCTCGTGAGGGTAGGATCAGACAGTTCGCGCCTGAAGTTAATCCAAGCAAAGTAAATGATTGAGCAGCTGCATGACATAAGAGGGTTGATATCACCACTGAACAAAAAATGTTAAAAAAATGAAATGAAAAGAATAATAAACAAGTTGGATTTTGCAATCGCTAGCGATAGCAATATTCGTCATGGGAACGTTAGCTTCTGGGATATGAAAATGTTAAGGTACAGTTCGTTTGTAGTATCTTCTGAATTGAAGGGGCTATGTAATTTTGTGTTGACATCTCTTTTTTAACATTTTTAATTATTTTCTTTGCATACAAGAAAGCTGTTATGTACCAATTATTTATTTTCGTTGGATTATATATGGTTTTCGGAAGTTAACGCATTTAAGTTTCAGGTTCGCTTTTTCGGCGTAAAGTGTACATAAGGTGTCCCAAAAGCACCGGGACTTGTTCTGTAACTTCGAAAGTAAGATAGATACAGACATGATCTTGATTTCATTTTAAAGATCAACTCAATACCTATCGATTAAAACCAAGATCAGCTCAATCGGATAAAAATTGACCGAGTTATGGCAATTTGAAATCAGCGAGGAAAGTTTACGCCTACGGTTTTTAAGGAAGATTCTTCATCGCCGTAAATCGAAAAGTCGGCCGATAAAGTGATGCTTATTGTGTTTTTTTATTTTCGAGGTGTCATTTATCAACATTTTGTACCATCAAACACAACAGTTGACAGTGCGTATTATTGCAAAGTACTAAAGGAGTTGAGAATGCACATTTCCCGGAAACGGTCGGACTTGAAAGCTTCGTGGATACTCCATCAAGACAATGCGCGGCCTCACACATCGAGCTTAACACGTGAATTTATAAGTAAAAATGGAGTTGAAACAATCCCTCATCCCCCTTATAGCCCTGACTTGGCTCCATGTGATTTTTGGATGTTTCCTACGCTTAAAAAGGAGCTTCGCGGACGAAGATTCGTATCGAAGACCGAAATCCAGAATGCAATTCAAAACTTCTTCAACTCCATCCCAGAGGAAGAATTCAGGAAAACAATGTTGGATAAGTGGCAAGAGCGCATGAAAAAGTGCATCCGGTTTGATGGACGGTACTTTGAAAAGCAAAAGGAAGTTATGGAAGATTCGGAGGAAAGTGGATACGAATATTAACTTTTTGAATTCTGGTAAGGGAAAAATCTTCCTAAAAACCGTAGGGGTAAACTTTCCTCACTGATTTCAAATTGTCATTTACTCGGTCAATTTTTATTCGATTGAGCTGATCTTGGTTTCAATCGATAGGTATTGAGTTGATCTTTAAAATGAGACCAAAATCATGTCTGTATCTATCATACTTTTGAAGTTACAGAACCAGTCCCGGTACTTTTGGGACACCCTACGTATGATATGTTTACTCTACACATATGCCCGAATACGCATCATAAGGGACCTATGTGCTTCCTAAGTTGCCAAGTATTAATTATTGTTAGATGATTGGTCTAAAACATTCAATACAACCAGTAAAAATTAAGTGTCCCCTACGAGATCCGAACCCCCGCTCGCACAAAAGAAAGCCACATTACCCACTTGAGAATGGTGCCGTAGTCATCTGAGCCATCTCGTCGCACGGAAAGACGGTGAAAGAAGAGAACAGTTAAGTGATCTCGGACGCTGAGCGGGGCTTCACAAAAGAAGTCCTTGAGACTTTGTCCACTGATGTGATATGTCAGGACGGAGTAAGTGCCTTTCTCTGTGAGACATTGTTTGCCTATGCCCCCATGTGTCTCAAGGTTCATCTCAACATGCATCTGCTATCGCGGCAGTAAACTGAGGCAATATTTCTGTATTCATGGATTAAATCCATCAATCGAGTTCTGATTTTGGCTCATATATCCGTAACGAGTCCTCCAGAGCAATTTTCCACCTTGTACGATGGTTATTATTTCTTTACTTCTATTTTTCAAATTTGAGGTGGGATAATGGCGGCTTCTCAAGAGCAACGAGGTAGGCGATCTTTTGCACCAACGAACAGAAAACTGATGGCGAAAAATAACCAATCAGAACCTCCCAAAAAAAAGAATTTGCCTAAAAACGGAACTTCGTGGTTCTGCGCAGATTTACCAGTCAGACACGACATCTCAAGGTGGAAAAAAACTCGCTGAAAGCGAATTTTAGCAATCAACACAACTTGACGTAGAGACATGATTGGCTAAAAAATACAACGGTTTTTGATACATCGGAAAATCAACCAAAAATCGGAGACTGGGCGAAACGCTCAAGGTCGCAGAGGTATAGGGAATCCCATTGCGAAAGCAACGGAACGATTCTAATATCATGGGGAACTCCGTTCCCATGACAAAATGAAAAGAAGAAATGAAATTAATTCTGGTAAAGGTAACGGGCGTCGTGTTCGGCGAGTGCCAAGTAAGGTGTCGTTAATATATGTATATACTGAAAACTTTTGTCAATCATTATCTATGTTCAAAATAATTGAATTAGTATTCTTGCTCCAGATTGACGATAAAATCTCGCACTCGCAAATCTGAGACTCGCAGCCAAGGGCTTTTGAAGCAAGTAAGAGCCAATAAGAGCGATTTTAGCGTCATTTGAGTCATTCAGAGTTACCAAAAGACCAAATAATCAAAATATACCCAAAGATTCGAAAAAAGAAAAGGGAATGTTTAATCTTATCTTTAATTTGAGAATAAAGTATAATTATTCTTAACAGTGCACAATGTGCCGGTCGTTGTGCGGCAGTGTAATGGGCTTGCGTCATCGTTATGTCTTCATATTTTATTAGATATACCGTCCTGTCTCAACAATTTTATCGGGTGCTTAAAATAGTTGCTGAAGCAAAAAAACAACAACAACGAGAGCCCATCTACTTATAAACTTAACCTGAAAAGAAGGACGATGAGTGAGGGGTCAGCCAGATTGCGTTTGTTATGTTGTATGCTTTTAATTAAGAAACTGCGACACGTGCGGCCAAAACGAGTTTCGCGTTGAGATGTGATAACGGAGTGACTCATCTGTTTCAAGTTATTTCTTTGCTGAAGAGTAATTTTCAAAACGGAAAGCCAAAAAGCGTATTGTATGCAAATTGTGAAGTTGAGAGTGGATTGTCATGCTTCCCCCTTTATCATGATTTTGAGTTATTTTTTTCTTTTTTATTTTATTTTTTCTACTTCAAGTAGCCCACAAGGGCTAATCCTGCGCTTTAAGTACCAACCCCCTCCGTCCCTATTGAACCAGTCCCAGGCAACCATTGTTGGAGACCATCAAACTCGGGTCGCCTGGCCGGGAATCGCACCCGGGACCTCCCGATCATAGAGCTAGCGCTACAACCACTACACCATAGGAGGCCGACACACAGACCACAAGAAGCTACTTTTCGCTCTAGTAAAAGTTTGCAGTAGACCCATCTAAGTCGAAGAATATTTTTGAGCAGGATTCCTATTCGCTTTTCCTAAAAACGTAAGTAAGAGCGAATGAATCAAGATGCAAACCGTTAACGTCATGTTCCAGAAGAGGAGTCATAGCTACACCTGCAACAGTAGCTTTATGCGTCCGTGCAACCATTTTCCGCTCGCTCGTGGTACCACTGGAGCAAGGAAGAAATGCAATAGCCTCGGGTGACACTTTCGGCCATTTCTGCTGGATCTCGCTGCTGTCCACCATTTCGGACCAGGTGGTCCAAGTGGCGCTCAACCCTGGTCTTCCGTTATCCGCGTCGACGACAATGACGCACAAAGATGATGATAGGTCTTTAAGCACCTCATTGATCATTGGTATCAGTGATGTTACTGTCACAATGACTTTCGCATCCGCCGTTTGAACTTGCTGCAGTACTTCATCTACGAAACAAACGGGAAAACAGTGCTCGATTACCTCTGGCGTGTTTTTAGGGCTGTCAAACTGGCGCATTTTTTACTCGTGGTTAAAGAAACGGAGACACTTTTTTAACCGGTTTTTGTAAAATAATTGTCATGAATGAAGCAAATATTTGATGTAGTCAGGGATATTGGCAATTATGGGTCATTGCAAGCTTCAGAAATCATTCATTTTAACGCTTATAGTATCATCAGGTGTATGAGCAAATAATGATTTGTACAGACTTAAAATGTTCCTCAGAGTATCAGAGCAGTTTTCCAGCACCGTTAAAAATTGAAGAAAGGAAAAACGGAAGAAGATTTTTAAAATAAAGACACGATTTCATTGAAAATACAATAAGAATGCGTACTTTTCTTATATGATGCATCGATCATGGTGACCAAGAGTCCAGCCTCGAGAGCTCCAAGAAGAATGAGCGGGTACTCGATAGAGTTTGGGAGAAAGATGACTAGCACATCCCCAGGCCCAAACCCCCTCCTCAAGAGGGATGCACCAAAACGATGGCTCAGGGAGCGTGCCTCGGTGTAGCTATAACTTCTTCCCGTTTCGCCACATGTCTGGTTAAAAGTACGTTGAAAATTGATACAAATTATTTTTTTTGCGACTGTGTTTCGCCAGATGCAGAATTCTTCATCTCTCTTGCTCAAAAAGTTAATTAGTCCAGTCTGAACTCTCTTATGTGAGCTTGTGTTCCAAGTTTTGATGAAAGTATTATGTGATTTGCAACTTAGTTTCGGACCATGTCTTGCGGACTGTCTTCACTTTACTTATATCGGGAGAGCGCGGCCAATTTTTTTGACTGCAGGTTTGTACCTCACTTTGATCGGCGCACGTACTACATGGAGCTCTTACGGTCACAAGTGATAACTCTCTCATTCGGTCTTGCTAAGGAAAAACGCCGTATGAACATTCGAGAGTTGCCGAATTCCCTCCGATAACATGTTCATTTTTGAGGAATGTTAGCAATTTTTTTCCTTGAAATTTTTACACTGTTTGGATTAAATTACAAACGACCTTCTCTGAAAAATCAGAGGAAATTAAGCAAGGCTCAGACGGCTTTTTCCCTTAGCAGATCAGCATTGGTCGTCAGGCTTTAAAACTGTTATGTCAACACTGTCACCAAAAAATAATCCGCGGGTGTACCGTTATCCACCCTCTCTTCTTGAATTGACGCAATTGACGGTTATCTTTAAATCAGCACGTCATGATGATCCTATATCTATCCTAAATTTTTTGTTTCAGAAGGATGTAGCTGAAGGAAGCAATAAAAATGGAATGGTTTGTAACAAAAAAAATCTTAAAAATAATGTTTTTAAAGTGAGATGCATCAGAGGCGTGTGGCGTGCTTTGCGATATGTCGATTGTTATGCCATTTAAACCTATGGAAAAGGATCGATAAGCAGGGTGTTCGCAGCGAACACTTGAATTATCGATTCTTTACTATAGGTTTAAATGACAAACCAATCAATTATCGCAATTCACGCCACGCTACTGAGATGCATCGTTCTAAAATTGTCTGTATTAGACAGGGCATTTTTAAACAATTCATTCAATAAATTTAGCTTAAACAGTACCAGAGCTTGTTGTTCTGCGTAATTTGCTGCTTTGCTCCAGACGAACGTGGAGAGATCCTGTTCTGGAACCGTGACGTCCGGTAGGGTTGATCGCATCACCCCATCACTAGATACCACAGCAAAGGGCATTTTTTCTCCTCGCAGTATCTCGAGAATCAGCAAATCTGTCCTAAATTGCACAAATGAGCAGAGTTTTCCGGAAAATTCGGCAAAAAATACACGCTCGAAAAGTCTTCGTCACCAACCCTCATATCTGGATGGACGAAGGATTCATTATATAATAATAACTTGTTATTGATTACAGCAAAACTTTCGTTATGTCACACGCACATCAGCACAAGATTTCCTTTTCTAAGTAGGTTGTAAGTTTATTTTGACGAAGGTAACAAACATGTAATGTGACCTAGTAAAGACAAAAGATGAATTGCACAAGACTCATAGACGCACGAATGGTAGCTAATCAGCTATAATTGAGGAGCTTGTGTATGTAGCTTACAAAATCTGTACATTTTAAAGACGGAAAATAATTATCTCAACAATATAAAGTTAAAGAGGAGCCAATACTCATCATCCACTTTTTAAATGAGCCAAGTTTTTACAGATTAGATAAAACATTTCCACGAGTGGGACATGATTGCCATACGTTCCCACGCCGAAAATGTGCTTTGCGATTTTATGAATGGCTCCTCAAGTCTGTGACCCCGCATTCCGTTGGCCCTCCATGCCCCTGTGAATATGTTATCGAAGAAGAGGGTTACAGGCATTGGCATCATGCTGGAAAATTCACGCATTACGTCACAATGGCCGAATCTGCTAAAATACATATGTATAAATGGAATATGCAGACTCATGACACAAGGTTGAACATTTTTCCACTTGTAAACCTATTGGTCTACAATTTTTTATGTCAGAAAAATGTTAAAAAAAAAAAAAAAAAAAAAAAAAAAAACGCTACGGACTGTGCTCTTCAATCACTCCCTGATGAGAAAAAAAAGCTTTTTTTCCTGCACATATTCTCCACGTCTGATCCTACTTCGTTCCTTTATTGTCCCTGCCTCTCAAACGTTATGGTGATAAAAAGTATGAAATTAAAATTAAAGTAGATCCGGCGAAAAACAGTACAGAATTTCTCTACGTATTCAATTCAATGTATGTAAAAAAAATACAACCTTCGTATGTGGAAGCAATGACGCACGAATTTTTCCCGTTATTGTCTGTTTGAGTAAGCATATGCTCTGCGGTTCATCATGCAATCATTGAAATCGCACGATCCATCCTCCATGGAAGTGCATTTGCCTTAAACAGAAACACGGACAATGCAAAGAATTTTTTGAAAAAAAGCATAGAGCCCCCCCCCCCCCCAAAAAAAAGAACCCCAGTCCCTCGCGTAAAAAGTCCGTGATTGCAAAACCCTGCTAGGCCCCTGGTTGCGTCATGGACCCAGATACCTTTCTAAATTATTTTTTCCATCTGCACCACATTCTGCGAAGAAGATCACTTTCGTGTTATGTGTCGAAGATTCAAGTCATAGTGAATTCCGAATCTTGTCACACAGTCCAACTGCGTTTTGAAGATGATACTTTTTACGTGATAATTCACCCCTGATTTGACCAAATTCAATTAAGCATGTCCGTAATTTTTCCTGCGCCAAAATTCCAATGGATTCTGGTTTGTGCTTGTCTCCTGATTTTTGGGTTTGTGACTCCGAACACGCATGAGTCACCGCAATTCATAACGCGACCTCTCAACACTTCGGGTAACATTTCACTTATTGTCGTTTATGGTCCTGCAAGTTTTAGCTTGAATTTATACGTTTCTTTAAAGTCTTCCCGTTGAAAAAATAAAACAAAAGAATACATGATAAAAAATAAATTCTCAACGCGAGATTTTTCCAAAGTTGAATTTTAGAAGTTTATACACTTAATGCTGAATATCGGGATTCAAAACAATTGATTGATATGAGAATTGACCGTACACATAAATATGAAACAAGTTCTTCATTGATTAATTTATATACTATTTTCTCTTTCCCATTCTTTTTTAAGTAATTCTGCGTTTCAGAGCTAATGAGAGATAAAGAGTCACAAGAGGTAAAGAGTAAAGAGCCGCCCCGCTATAAAAAAAAAAAAAAAAAAAAAAAAAAAAAAAAAAAAAAAAAAAAAAATACAAGACAAGATCAATTTATTATTACATGACGGCAAGAATTAAATTATTTCCTTCGTCATCAAACTAGTGCTACTCAATTTATTTCTCTGACTTTTCATAATTGCTTTCCTTTTTATGTCTCTCCACCGTCCGAATAAAAGTGTAACTCTCGATCAAATACTCAGCAAAAAGTGTTTTTCGGTTAATTTTTACCATGAATCAAATTTTGAATTTAATATGTCCTACAATAGGGTGTTCCCCCCTGTTGCTTTGCGGCCCAATGTTCCGGGCACTTCACACCTCCAATATAAACATAAGAAAAATAAATGTACATGAATTAAAAATTTCTGGCCATATCGACTCTGAATGATACGGCAAGGTGCCGTTGAGAGACAATGTGATTGCCGGACTATCTTCCCGGAAATGGGGAGGGGAGGTTCTCTCAGAGATTCGAAGTTGGCGCACGGCCTCGCGAAATTGTCATCATTGAGAACCTCCGAAAATGAATGATACGAGAAAACAAAATAATATGTACTTTCAACTGAAATATTCCTTAATTTAACAGAACCTAATCTTGTTTAAATTATTGCGGCAGTTGCCCCGTGCAGAAATGAGGAAGGGTATGAATAACTTTGTGCTACCTTAAACAGGCGAGCCAGTCAAAGGAAGGTAACCTTAAACAGGCGTACCCAGGAGGTGAGTGGTGCAGAGCGCATACTGAACTAACAGCCGTTCCGCGGCTGTATTTATATGGGAGCCCAGGAACTGGTTTGTTATACAACAAACCAGTCGCTTATGTAACTGAGCTGGTGTGAAAACTGGTTCGTTATGTAACAAGCGACTCCGAAGGTAAACGCTGTTGCCAGACTACCTGTGTCCTGGACACGACTCTATTATGAATCGCATTATTCTAGTCATTTCCTCCCAATTTTTGCATTGCATGTTTTACCACGCTTCGATTTACATCTTAATACAGCAATGTAAATTTGCCTGTGGCTGAAAGGGGTCGATACCCCCTTAATGTCCCTCAATGGATGGGTCTCAAGTCCGATTTAATCAAATCTTTGACCCTGAGTATTTATTTATTGTTATTGCAATCAATTCAGAGAAAGGGGAAACTGGGCTCAATTGAGTAAAGACGGTAAACTGGTACTTTCACCAGTATCTGATTAGGTAAAACTGAGGAGGAACGAGCACGAGTGAATTGAGCATATTATTCCAAAAATAAATATTTGTAACGTAAATCAAAAATGATGAACGTTAATTGACGTGCGTTAGGACAATTATTAACGTACTCGTAATTTCGGTTAGGGATGATAGATTTATGGAGAGTTCCCGGAGTTTTAGGAGAACTTTACCTCATTCAAAAATCAATAGAGGTTACTAATTGAAGCCATTGAATGAACGAAGATTATGAAATTGTTTAAAAAACTCGTACGTAAGAAACACGAGAAAAGGATCTAAAAAGCAGAGAGGAACTTGCAAAATATACCTCATACTTATAAAAGTTTCTACAATTCTGTAATTTTTACTGATAACCATCCACTTTCCACGTTGTCGCTGAAAAAACTTCCATGATAAAAATAAAATAATAACGTGATGACACCCTTTTGTGCGGGCTAGGCTTGGCCCTTCTGAAGAGGTATTATTTGTTGATTTTTGTCTAAGTTTTTAAGTTTATAGTTTTCTTACTGTAAATCGAACCAAATCTCTCTGTTTGGTCAAAGCATTTTCAGATTTGGCCTGATCTTTTTTCTCCCCGCAACCAAACCAAAATCAAAATCTGCGTTTCACAAAAAAAAAGCGTTTGCATGAATTAATTTACGTCAACGTGACAGTTTTTTGTAATTCGGAAAAATTAGAGTCCTTGGACTTCGCTCAGTTTGCTTCAATAACATAGAGTACATAGAGTCGTAATGTAAATGGGAGAGCTGGCGCCGTGTTCTGCTCGACGAGTTCTGAGCCCGATGTGCGCCGAGTTCGGGTCTTTTTTTCGATACATGTTCGATCCAAAATGGCGGTGTGAAATACGTAGTGACTCCTATCTTCTTTGTTTACATCGGAAGGCCGGGTACCCTTGTATCGAAAACAATCGATTATGTATCGAAAAAGTGACCCGGCGTCACACAGGAGTCTCGGAATCCGGAACCTGGAAAATGGTTAAAAGTGGCGCCAGCTCACCCACTTACATTACGACTCTATGTACTCTATGTTCAATAACCTCCATTCTGTTTTCTTGCCAGCATCAGCGACCTAATGACGACATAGAATTCGTATATTGATATTTTTCAGCGGTGCTGATACAACCTCGCATACAAGCAAAGATCGCTGATTATGACCTGAATCTTGATGACGAATTCCACGACCCAGATCAAGCACTTGAGGTTAGAACCTCTAAGAGTAAGAAGCCTAAAAATTCCGCTAAGAATGTCCAAGCATCAGTTTATTCCGTTAATGGAGGTAATGTAAAGAAACCCAGAGGACCCGCAAAATATTCGTTACCAGTTCAGGCGGACCCAGAGGTGGATAAGTTGGCAGACAAGCTGGGAAATACTAATCTTTCCGCGCAGCATCTTAACGACAGTCCGTCCACTGCTGATTCTTCCCCACGGAGACGTAATGCCTTAAACCTTTGGCGCCGCGCCACTCTCTCGGCCTCTAGACAGCTATCGCGGAGTGCATTAACTGCATTACGCAGGAGACATAGGAGAGGTTCCGGAAGAAGGCCTGAGGATACCCAAAGTAAAACTGACACGAGTATGTCGGAAAATCAAGGAAACGAATCAAAGTAACCATTCGGATATCCCTAGCGTGTGCTTGGGATACTAAACGCACTATTTATGTATACTACACGGGATACTCCACACTTGTTGAATTAGTTAGTTAGTTAGTATATTTTAAGACATTCAGCATCACAGGCTAGTAACGCCTTTACAGATAATTTTGAAAATGGGAGTATATACGAAAATTTAGATTTTTAAATTAAGAGAGATGAAGAGTTTCAGAATTTTGGTAGTAATCTTGGGTTCATCGCATGTAAGTGGGTTTGTATTTCTGTTGATTGTAGGGGAGTAGATCTGTGATAGGAGATATCGAGGGCAGAGCAGTTCATGAGTAAGTGTTTGATGGTTAGAAGATTAAGAATTTAGCTATATATATGTCGCAGGCAAATAGTGAAATCAGGCATTTTGTCAAATGCCTAGGCAGATAGCTAAATGTTGATTGTCTCCAAAATTTTGTGAATTTATGGCGGAGAGCTTCTCGAGTTTTCAAATCTGTGGAAAAATTCCTCATCAAACCTCCTAACTCTTTTTTTCTCTTCCTCTTAAATTGTTCCTCATACTGTTAAATGTTGAAATTCTAAACATGCTGTATTCTTTGATATGCTGAAAATTTCAAAGATAAGTGTCTACTCAGGAGCTGAAAATCGTTTAAAATACTATTTTGTGATGCAAATTTTTACTGAGAATCTTTTCTTACAGGTTTAATTAATTATTTTGTCTAAAATTAGGAAAATAATCAGAATTTCAATATAAGCTAAAATATTTGATTATTTGTCGAGGCATTTGAAAAAATGCCTGATTTTACTAGTTGCTTGCGACACACACACACACACACACACACACAACCACACCCTCACACACACACACACACACACACACATATATATATATATATATATATATATATATATATATATATATATATATATACTTTGGCGATTAGTTAGCCTATAAAAAGTGCTAGCGTGTTACTATAGGATTTAGAAGCTGGTTTTCGAATACATCTAAAACACTAGAATTTCTTAGGAACGATGCATTAAAATGGAGAGAAACTAGAATATTTCAAAAGTGATATCCGAAACGTTTAAGGCGATAAGTTATGTCGATATAAAGGTAATTTTTATGTTACATAGTCATTTTTAATCATTTTGAGAAATATTTCGAAAACGTATAACAGACGTCAAAAGTTTTGAAGTAGCTCTTGATTTAGTGTGAAAAAATATGTTTAAAAAAAAAAATAATGGAAAATTTTTGGAATGTATGAGCGGTACACGGACTTTATGTCAACTTTTTTTACGTCGACAGACTTTTCGTCCACAATTTTTACGTCCACAGTTCTGAAGCCCACACTATTGTTAAGTCAATCACTTAAACGTCCACTAAGTTAAGTCCACAAATATAAAGTCCACTAAAATCAAATTCAAGCGTCATATTTTAGTCCGTGTGTATAATTATATTGACAATATCGAAATGAGAAAATTAAGAGAAAACGAGGTGTTGTTATCGTAACTCATATTTTAAATGAAATGTTAATTTCTTCTTTTGATTGATCTTTTCAAATTGTCTTTGGTAAATACTTGGTTTCATTTCTATCCTTGAAATTTCCGATATAAAATATGCCTTAAATGCAGATTCTTTTGTTTTTAATGAAATTGATTACTTCATTTTAAAAACATTTACATTTTTAAAATGTGGTAAATATTTGTAAAACTTTTTCCAAGCAATGGCATCGATATGAATCTCAATGAGCCGTAGTTGTGATGAAAGAAACTACACAAAAATTAATAAAAAAGGAAAAAAACTAAGAAGCACGCAATTTTTTGTTTTTAACTTATTTGTACATCGACCTCCTTGAGTCAAATAAGTCCAATTTTGAGCGCTTAGTTGCGCTTACAGCACGCTGCAGCACAGTAAAAGCCCAAAACATAAAACAATAAATTTGAATGCTTTGGAAATCATTAAATTTGACACGGAACCACTATTATATCTACAACACATTATATTTTCCAGTTGTACATATTTCTTTTTCATCAGTTTAAAAGGGAATAATCAATGCAGAGAGTGCAAACATTTCAAAATCATGAGTTGAAAAACGCTGACTTAGCGAGTTTAAATACTAGAGCCTAACACAGAGCGGAGCGGCATGTTAGCAGCGCAGAACGCGCACTGGCGCCTACAAACCTAACGGGATACTTCACGCATTGCGCAACGCGTGAAGTATCCCGTTAGGTTTGTAGGCGCCTATGCTCGTGTCACGTTGGGTGCCTGCCGCGCCGCAACGCTTTAAGCAACTATTTCGCGTCAGAGGCGTTGCACAGTATCCTACAAGCTTGAAGACGCACGAAATAACTAGTTAAAGAGGGTTTTCAATTTTGACTGCATCTGTTACTAATAAATGTTTAATTTAGCGCTGTAGCGTTTCCTAGGCTCCCGCTTTGGTTTTCATCTTATCATATCCGTACAGTGTACACATGAACATATGTTTTTATCTGCTCTTAGAGTCTGTTCTTTCATGACTTGATTCATGAATGAAATGTTTTTAAGAATGAAGGTAGTAGTAGTATGCATTTATTTTTGAGGTGGTTCCTGTCATTTAAATGAGAAGATAAAAATGTGGACATAACATGTCCACAATTTGGACAATTTTGGACATATTCATTGTTGGACATTAAATCATGTGGACTTTATAAAGACTGGACTTAACGTTTAGTGGACATTAATAGCGGTGGACATTTATTTAATGGATGGACATAAAGTCCAAGAAGCGTATGAGCTTGCATCTTAAATGGCTCTTTGTGCTACTTTAAATTATTCTATGTCTCGGACAACCGATAGTGTAGATTGTTACATTCTTGTATGAACTGTAGCGCAGAAGCCAAGTAGCTTTATTTCTGTCTTGTAGGAAGAATTTCAGCTCTGGTACCTGCTGCAGCAATAAAGAATTAATTCATTTGTATATTTTTAAGTGATGGGTAAAAATGTATTTTCACTATATTATTGATCCAAATATTTAATAAACTAAGATTTTGCAACATAACCATTTATTCTTTCAAGCAAAACCAAAAAATTTAAGTGTACCCTGTGTAAAAGCGGAGCTATACAGGTTTGAAATGCAGACTTGGCTGTCATCTAGATGGTCCCTCTCGCACCAAGCCACCGCGTCTAGCAGCACAGTGGATCAAGTCAATGGGAGAGGTCGGACAAAGTTTGGAAACTTTGAAAGCTCATAACTCCGTTAAGTCAAAACTTTGAGATTTTGAAAATGTGTCCATTGGTTCCCTCAAAGTATTTACTTCTGCTAACATCCCTCGAAATTTAAAATGTGACGAATTAAACATCAAAATTTGCATGTCCGGCCTCTCTGATTGACTCGATCCGCTGTGCGCCGCCGCATGGATCAAAACAGCAAAAACCCCGTTTATTAAAAACCCATCACGTAAGAAACCGTTAAAAAGCTTAAAAAAAAAAAAAAAAAAAAAAAAAAAAAAAAAAAAAAAAAAAAAAAAAAAAATCCACCTCAGATTGATATTTAAGGACGTTACATATTGATTTTTGGCTCGTTTATGTTCGAAATTATTTGACCGGATTAAAGAGTTAATTGTCTCCATAAAAAAAGACTCCAAAAATTGAGTTATGTTGCCGTTTTGCGTTAAAATATAATTTTCCTTAGAGATATCTTTCAGACCAAAAGAAGAAAAAGAAAGAAAACTAAAATTGGTTCAGTTGAAGCGGGGGTAGAGCGTTTTGAAATTCGCGTTCGGCTGCGTCATCTCGGCACTTTGGAAAGGTTATTCTATAATCACCTTAGGTAATCAAATTTGGCATTATCGTCTCATAATATCCTTTGTTATAAATAAAAAAATCAGTTTTTTTTTTTTTCAATAAAGATAGCCCAAAAATTGAATAATACTGTACTTCTGCGTTAAGAAATAATCCGCCGAAGAAAAATAAAAAAGAAGACAATTACCAAATTAATTCCAAAATGGGTCAGTTGCACCCAAGAGATACAGCCAAATAGAAATTTGGCAACGCACGAAGGTTCATACGGCGTTCTTCCTTAGCGCGGCAGTATTCCTATCCTAACTCTATTTTTGGCGCGTATACGTAGTATACCGCCTTTGCGATCGTTTCGACCCCCCCCTCGATACAATAACCGAGTCCCCTAGTTCCTTACCGAAAAGCGACTACCGCGAACTTCTGAGATTTTCCAAAGCGTGTAAAAAGTTTACTAATCCGTCAATAATAATGATTAAAATTTGTTTCTCATTCTGGGGCTCGCTAGTTTATGTGTAATGAATACCAAGAGTCTATGTTTCTTGATTTTTTTTAAAAAAACCTTAGAATGGGGCGCGCTGATTTAAAATATGCATATATATATTCGGAAGCAAGCGAACTGATTCGAGGATGGCTGACCAGTTCGGCACTCCTTGAATGAGAATTTCACTCACTCCGTTTTGTTCACAACGTTGCTTTGACATATCTCCACAACACTGATCCTTTTCAAAAGTTGGTACTCCTTGCTCTGATAGCCGGGGCCACCAGGATAGTGGTAAGTGCAATCTGTGATGAGCCTCGAGACTCATTAGACCATTTGCTAAACGTGGCTCATACAGGAGTCCACTAAGCCCTCTCGTCCCCACGCTCCTGATCACTGCGTCGGCGTCACGAAGAACAATGGGCCTTGGGTCCCAACGCGGCCGATACCCGTACCCCAATTACTCACGCTTCATTAACCATTTCACCGTCACGCTAGGATTCATCCAATTTTCAAAAAAAATTGTTTCGCATGTATTTAGCAATTTTTTCCTTACTCTCCGTTAAAACACAAATAAAAAGAGACCTCATTCATAAAAATCGGCCGAATAGAAGAGAAGTTACAGTAATCGAAATCCGAAGAAATCAACAAAACCTCGACTCCTCGATACGAAAAATAAAATGAAGGGGAAAAAAAGAAAGTATAAATTACAATTAAATATAATTGACCTCAAAATTTGACAAACAATTCATTTATATACCTAACGCTGAAAAAACTGGGAGAAATTACAAAAAATTTGCCTCTTGCAAGGGGCTTCTTTGTAAGAATTTTGACCTGAAGACAACGGTCGAATAACAGCAGTACTCCATACAA